>MU227244.1:13446691-13469556 GCA_018584345.1 Thuja plicata | reverse complement strand
CCCCTTGGGACACACTTGAGTGTTGAAATGTGTCAAAAGGGGTCATGGGAAGTTGCATGATAGACCTTCCTGTAGACATGTCCACAAAACATCTTCATACATCGGGCCTTGCAAATCTTAGGGGTCCTAATGCATGATAATGTGTACTAGGGCCTCTTAAGTCCCTCTGTGACCCCTGAGAACACATTTGAATACTCAATTGTGTCCTCGGGGGTCACAGAGGGACCTAAGGGGCCCTAGTACACCTTCTTATGCATTAGGACCCCTAGGAAGTCCCCATGACCCCTTTCAACACATTAGAACACTAAAGTGTGTTTCAAGGGGTCGTACGACCCCTTAGGAGACACTTGACTGTTCTAATATGTTGTCGGGGGTTACAAAGGGACCTAAGGGGTCCTAGTACACTTTCTCAAGCGTTAGGACCCCTAGGAACCCACTGACCCCTTTGGAAACCTTTTCTATGCCTTATACTGGTGTAATTAACCTATATATTAATATATCCTGTATAATATATAATATATATATACTATACTTGTTTTTATTATATATACAACAATACTTTATATATAATATATAATACATATCATATTGAATATATATTATATCGTAACATATATATATAATAATAATAATATAATATAAAATATATATATTATAATATAAAATATATATTATAATATAAAATATATATTACATACAATTTAAATATGAAGATATTATGTGATATATTGTAAAATACATATTAATATATAATATATATAAAATAATATATAATATATGATATATAATGTAATATTTAATATTAATAGATATTATATAATATATAATATATAATATATAATAGATATTATATAATATTTAATATATAATAGATATTATATAATATTTAATATATATAATATATAATGTAATATATATTTTTTGATATATAATCTAGTATGGAGAAATGGGAGGGAGAAAGGGGTTGAAAATAAATTAAGAGGGAGAAAGGGGAGGGAAAATTTAAAATTAAAAAATCTACCAGGATTTTTGAGTACCCAAAAATATTGGGTACCCGATTAGGCTCGGTATTGCTTTGTGCACCATACCTACATGGTCAACTCTTCAAATGTCTCAAAAACGTGTTTTTCGCCTATTTTTTTGAGTTCCAAACTTCGACCATGTAGTTGACAACTTTTTTTCACCCGAATTTGATGAAACAAAAAGGGTATCTTAAGGAGATTATTAGCTTTTTATCAATATAATTTTTGTCAAATTTTGAATTTGGTAAGTAATTATTAGTTATTTTCCAATCGAATTACCTCTAAAGTGCTGATTTATATACTGATTGAAAAATGGCTATAACTTTCAGACGGTATGACATTTTTGATATCTGAAAAATGTGTCACATTCTATGCTTCGCCTACTATAAGTAAAAAAATTGTTTTTTTGAATTTGGTAAAGTTTTCAATGAGTTAAGGTGGTCAGACACGATACTTTTTTATTTTAGAAATGTTGTAGCAGATAATTCATAATTAATCATTTTTTTGGAATAAAATTACACAAAAATATGCATCACATCCAGGCATGAGTCTACTACTTATATATAAAATATTATAAAAAAATATTATCATTTGATTTTGATTAAGGTGGTCAGACATACACCTACTTCTTATTTTTTTCCTGAAATTTTTGTACTGCTGCATTGAAATCTATACTTTTCACCGATCATATTAACCATTTTTTAGAAAAGGCCTAGTAGTTTAGAAACTAAATTCAATTTCCTATAGATTATATTCTTACAACTTTTTGATATTAGGTTGATAGCTAGTTCAAATTTTCACGTCAATTTTACTAACCGTGATTTTCTGATTTTTCATTGCCACTTAAGGGCATAGTTTGGCCCCTCATGATCTTGCACATTCCCAGCTATTATAGCAAAGATGTGCAAATATAATTATGTTCCACTTCAATTCACAAAATATGAAGTACCCAAGGAACTAACAGAAAAACTGTCTACAAGATGGACATTTGTACTACATCAGGAAAAAGAGATAAGAGAAAGAGTACTTGTTACTCTTATGCCTTCTGATTCAAAGAAGGAAGAAATAAATGCGATGATGAAAAAGTATAAAAAGGATTTCTCACCCAAAATGAGAGCATATAAATTTCTCAAAGGGAAGCTACTAGAGCTTGATCAGGAAAGCAATAAGAAGTGGTGCAAGATACTCAAGAAGCCTACTAAGGAAGCTAGCCTGGAGAAGGATGACATCATCATTAAGGATGCAGTAGATGACTCATCAGTGGAATTAGACAAAGAAGAGAGTGAGCCAACTGGCAACTAGAATACTGAAGTTGTAGATGTGGTATGGCCCGACACTACTCTTGACAAAACTCAGAGTGAAGAAAGCCAAAATCCACCAAGTCCAATTCATATTGACTTGAGTAATGAAGAAGTTACCAATGAAGAATTGACAATAAAAGGTAACATATCTGAGGATATAAATAATGAAACATGGTTGGATAACATCATCAATGACACTACATGAAAATACCATGTAGAAGAAGTGCAAAAAGATGAAGATATCACTGTTGCATAGGGTAATACCGACGGACAAGATATACTTACTGACACTACAGAGGTAAATACACCGACCAACATGAAAATATTGATAGAAGCTATTGATATTGATTCAAGTCAGGAGAAATCATCTAAGAAAGATGATGATATGCCCAAGGACATGGATAATGATGAAACTAAAGATGCATCGAACACTCAGAAAGAAACAGACACATAAATGAAGGATGCAACCGACACTCAGCAAGAGGTGTCTACTGAAAAAGACAAAGGAGAAGATACTCACAAAGATGAATCATTGAGAAAGTATGAAGAGAAAGAAAAGAGTGAAGAAGTTAAGAAAGATGAGAGCATGAAGGAAAAAGAAGATAAATCTGTTGATACACCCAAGGCCAATGAAGATACATCTTCACAAAACCAACTAGTGGACTCTGAATAGAAGCAACAAGAAGCTTCATCTTCTCGACCTTCACCTACAAAATCAATCCAATTTCAAGGTCTACAAATGGTAGTTCACCAATCTATCTCCCAAACAAAGAAGAAGAAGAAGAAAGTAATGAAAAAAGACATCTTGGTTGTAACACTTGATGAGGTAATTGAAATACCTAATGGGATGTATCTACTTTAGATACTGAAACACTTCAAAAGTTTGGAGTGATGTGCCAAAGAAAAGCAATACAAGAGAAAATGAGGAAGGCACATAGGGAGGCCCAAGCAATTGATAAAGCTAGGGACATACTACATCAACTTGTTCCTGATATCAAAATTTAAAATGATATATTAGCTATGGAACAATTTGCAGTTCTTACCGACACCATCACCAATCAAAATGTAGATGTAAAGAAGGCAATGGAAGAACATGCATAAATGAAATATCAACACAAGTTAGTTAAGAAGATCAACCAAGAAGTGGTAGAGAACAAGGTAAAGCTCTCTGAATTAGCAAGTCAATTAGAACCTATGATTGCTGAAGCTGTTACCTTAGTTCAAAAATTGTGCACACTTGAAAACTTCACAAAAGAGAATAGTGAAAAGTTGTCCCAACTAGATTCAGATCTGACAGCTAGTGCACAAAGTTTAACCTCTGATGCAAACACAATAAAGTTGCATCATGACAAGATCATAGAGGTAAACAAATTAAGATAAGAGATATGGGATGCAGATACACAGTTTAGAAATGAGGCTACCGAGCTACAGACTCACATATTGCCAAACCTCACTACTCTGCAACAACACATGACAGATGCAAGAAATCTGATCTCAACCCCAAAGATGTCTGTGGTAGACAACATCTATGACATGCATGTAAGAATATCACTTGAGCACATGGCTCTTGATAATTTAAAGGAGAAATGGGAGAAGGTGATGGAGGAAATCAAAGCCTCACACTCACATTTTTGACAAGTTGTAAGTACCTTTTCCCTCATTATCAAAAAAGGAGGAATGTATAGTACATATGTACAATATACTACTTTAGCAGAAAGGAGAAAAGGATATGTATGTTGTATGTACAACAAGGATAGATATAAGATATGTATAAATAGATATGTACAATATATCAAAAAAAGGAAACAAAAAGGAGAAGTCAATTATGTGTACATAAACTTACACTTACCGACATATGCACAGGGGGAGTCATTTCATGACTAAGGATGAAGTATACATAGGTGTACATACTAATACATTAAGTATGTTGCACATATCAATTTTTGATACTAATGTCAAAGGGGGAGATTGATGATATTAAGTTTTTCCATTAGTATACTTAAGTGAAAAACACGATGAAAGTCATCAGTATAGGCATAACCGACGGACAAAACACAACATACCCAACAAGATGACAAGTATATCATGAAAATGCTAAGTATAGAATTTCCTGACAAACACTGACTAGTGTTCAACCGACAAAAAAGCATAAAGGACATAACCGATGACACAGTTTTGTTAACATCGCCGACAAAGAAGAAAAGGAAGGAACCCAATGAACAGTTCAATAAAGGGACACCGATGGAGTAGAAAAATGACACAGCAAAGAATGATAGAAAACTGACAGACTGACAGAGCAGCCCAACCATCAGAACCGACAGTCAGTTACATAACCCGCAAAAAGTGGATCTGACTTTCTACGTCAGATAAAACATTGTAATTCTATTTATAGAGTTTTTATTTGTTTTAAAACTTTACTTGAGGGTCAAGCAAGCATATTGTGAGTGTTTTAAAGCATCATAATAGATGTAAAACATAACTAACTAAAGATCAAGTTTAAGTTGTAAACCTTGGATCTAGAGTTAATTTGAAAAGCGTGAATCAAGAATAGACTTAGAAACTAGTATAAATAGATGTTCAATCATTTGTAATAAAGATATGAAGTAACTTGGATAAATGATTGTAGCCATAAAGAGCATCTAAGTAGCAGAAGAGAATTCATGCAAAGTTCATAAACATATCATATCAGTTCTCAAGAACACAGACAAGGCTACCAACGAGCATAGACAAGGTATCACTCAAGGTGATTACATTTACATTGTAAGCTTTACAGGATATGTTATCATCAATTAGAGATTGCATATAATATCAGATCAACAATTATATTATAGTTGTATTCTAACAAGTGCATCACATCTAAAATCCTTTTGTAGAAGGTGGACTTAACAGTTCTTGATAAATCTCTTAACATAATGCACACTTAATAGCGTTGCTAAAGCTTCAAACAAAGTAGATCCTAACAAGTCTCCACTCTAATACTCCTAATAGGGTAGATCATCAGAAGTGATCAAATTGTAAGCCTTAACCGGCTCCCTTCTTATCTGCGGATAGTGAAGTTTTGTGGGTAGACATCCCCACCGCAGTTTTTACTTCTTAACAAGAGTTTTTTGTGATATCATATCATGTGTTATGTGTTATTTACTTTCCTGTATGTTTCTTGAATGTTTACACATGTAAAGAACTTATATTATGATTTCACATACATAAGGAAAGATGAACAGATAGATAGGAATATACAAATATGATGACACAAAGGTTAATGGGCCAACCACATAACAAAATTTTGAGGTACTGATTCACCCCTTCCCTCTCAGTACATCATTCCAATAATTCCAACAAAGTGTTCAATTCAGGATTAACTCAAATTTGGTGGTGTTGACAAATCTATGGCATGAATTATGCTTACACTTCAAGGCAATAAGCTCTTGATATCAAGGTTCCCCTTGGACCTAGACGTATGCCTTGAGGGTTGATTCTTGATGACCCTAACTATGTATTCCATCAAGAAATTAGAGGATTTGTAGTTGCCTTAAATTTTAGAGGAGATCCTCCTATTTTTTTTGTATGAGATATTTGATCTCTCTTTAAACCAAGATTGATTATTAAACTTAGTCCAATAACTAATTATCATCAAGAAGTGTACAAACATACATAATTGCATAAGGGCCAATCCTTTCATTATTTCCCAATTCCATAGAGAGGGAAGAGCTCATACAATCACATATATACATAATTATTAGCTCCAACATATGTCACATATATACAATGACTAGCTCCATTGTACTTTATATACATAGTAGTGACTAACACATCCATAATGGCTAACTATTGCTTGCCCATAGTAGATCCTAAATATAAGGAATGTTGATGTGTTATGTACTACACCACAAGTCACATTCTTATCGCTAATCTTCTACACTAAGCAAGTGAGAACAAGATCCAATGTATCTTGTACTACATAGATTGTTCGCCTTTATCGTAACATGGTCAAGTAAACTATTTCCACATCAAGATATTCCCAAAATGATACCATGAGGTTGGTCCAATTATCACCTACCTACTCTTTATTAGAAATTATCTTCCCTACAATCCATCAGACAACTTAGAAATCAAATATGTTCATCATTGGCATGTTATTGGCCCCAAGATCCATGTGCTCCTAGAAAAATATGTCCTCATATCTTTATGGTATGACTAGAGATCCACTGAAAAAATATGCTCCTTAACTAGTATCAATCTCAAGTGTATGCTCCTCAAGACTTCTATCGAATCTAGCATACACGCCTTGACTATTGTCAATTGCAAGAATATATAAGCTTATCTATAAGCATGTCAGAGGATTTCCTTTGGTGATCACCTCGACAAAAGGTGTTCTATGTATTATTGGTAAGAAACCTCTATATATGCCCTTGTAGTGCACTTACACCATCTACAAACATAAAGTTTAGCATCAGAACTTTCTCATCACTATAATTGGAAGATGTTCTTAATTTGGAATAGGTAAATCACAATTGACCAATATAGGAGTGCATACATAAGGTTTTATATGTCTAGGATTAAACTTCACAAGTGCATGAATTGCTTGGATCCAACACAAGATATTTTCTACTCAATAGATAAAAAAATCAACAAGAGTGTTAATCTATTTACTTCTTTCAATTTTCTATTTAAAAATACAATATGTATTAAATTTGTAAGTTATCAAGTTTTTATACCTCTTTCATAGCCATCTAATGACTAGTTTGGCCTCATTTGAATCCTCGGAAAGCAAGAAGGCCAAACCAATTATGAACTACATCGCAACTTGGGAGTTATCCCCCTAGGCCCTCCTCTATTGACTCGAGGTCATGATGAAATTATTCAACTAAAGATTTCCTATGTATGCACTTTCAAATAGATAAAAGTCACACATATTTCTCCTTACAAGGTCTCTCAAGGGATCTACATGCAGTTTCACATAACCAAGGTTTGATTGATGTTTATTTTCAGTTATTAATATATGAAAATATGAGAAAATATTGGACTAAACTCACAAAATAGTAAAAATATAAGTGGAAAACTCCAAAAAGGTTATCCATATCTCAACTTGACCTCCCACTAATATGTATCCTAATCCAATGTGAACATCCAGTTATCCTTAAATTTACAAGTAGCAAGAATATTGTACAACATTTGGTAGCCTGATATTGATACCCAATAGTTTATAACATAAGTTTCTATTAGGCTTAGAATATTATAACATGTACATCTAGTAGAATTTGATATACTAGCTCTATTAGTGCATTGGTTCACATGAACCTATGAGGTCAAATAGAGAGTTGGACAAGTTCTTTGTACCCCAATCATATTTATCAAGGTTAAACATATTATTGTTACTAATATAAATGATAGGACCTTATATTTTATTAATAAATACATATTTAATTCTCTCAACCTTAATACCCACTTTTATCATTGAAGACTTCCAATTGAGGGTCAAGTTTCAATTAGCTTAGTCTAATTTATAAGACTCAATGGTAATCAAGGATATAGTAGATTTAAAGAAATATGCTCAATTTCTCATGCATAGTTGACTAGTATTATTATGTAGATTTTAATTTCCCAATATATGAAAGGTTTTCCAATCACGTATACCATCATGTAGGAGTATGCTATCATTTGAAATTCCCCACAAGGGACATGTTTCTACATTTATATTAATGCCAACACTTATGAAAATCATTGTATCATCTTATCTCGAGTTCAATATATTAGAGGGTCACATATATACCTAACTTGACTTACATTAATATCCACTTCATAGCCGATCCTTTCAAATAAAAGTTAACTTTCCTTGTTACACAATGATATTCATTTTATTAATTTTCATTTATTAATAGTGTTTAGCACTATGTGGGGAAAGCCAACCCTATTCCAAATGCTCATATCATAACGTGGATCTTGTTATCTTCTCAATACCACTTTGTATTTATTATTTCTAAAATTACATTCATATTAAAAACCTTGTAGTTTTACTAAATTAAAGGACACAACATATCAACCTTAGGAAACATGAATAATAGCTATTTAGCATTGATATTAATTATAAGATAAGGGTATCATAATCCTAAGTAATATTTAAATTAAGGCAAAACCTGCTAGGATCTCTTCACAATATGATGATCTAATTTCTTGATAGAGGTTAAGGTCCAAGACTATTCTTATCCAAAGACTAACATAATGATATTATGCAAAAATCTTAAGCCATTATTTGCTATAAAATTTTGAGTTCATTACAACCCAACATACTAAGTACCCCATGTTATGAAAGATAGTTATCAAGAAACAATTTATTAATGTAGTGTCATGCATGAGTATGTCCAAGATCCTCATTTGAATTATTTTCTTTTAATAGGTTTAATAGCATTACTTTCAAGTTGGTTTGTCATATCATCAAACACGTAAGAGAATACGAACCCCCTTAAAATTATACATATTTTACAACTAAAAGGAGACCATATAGAATGATTTTTATTATTCAACATCATGCATCCCACATAAGAGTTACATGAATATAAATTCCAATCATCTCTATTAAAATCAAACAAAAAATGAACCTTAGCAATTGACAAGTCTCAGGAAAAATTCTTTAGATGATAGCAAGAAGAGTAAATAATACGAATCCAACATGTAACTGTGACATTACATTATCAATAATAAAATACCGCTTGTTTCTAAAATTGATCATCTCAAATACCTACTTAGTTCATTTTACATTGATTACATAAGCAAAGAATTAATCAAGGGGAAATATCTTGTAAAATAGTTGATAGAAGCACCTTTATTGAAAAAAATTAAACTTTAATCTTAGACTTTCTCAATGAATTCATACTCTATCTTGAAGAATTATTGTAATGGAAATTGTATTTAGATGTTTCCTTCACCTCTCATGGCTTAGGGGCTAGAATCCTATTTTTTCACACTAAAATTTGATCTCATGTATAAAGAATTTAAAATCATATTCACTTGTGTAAACTATATAGTAGAATATGAGTCACTCTAATAAGGTCTAAACTTAGCAATTAAATAGAACATTAAATATTGCTAGTCTATAATCATTCTCAATCAATACTCAAGTTAATGATTAATATCATATAAAATGTTAAAAAATCATCCCCTACAAGTGAATGTTTGACATCTTAAGAGACTATTTCAACTATATTCAATTTAAACAAGTTCTTCATATAAATTGAAAAATTACAAATGTTATGGCTAGATTCTTCTTCTTCCTCCAACAATGGATATAGATACTCAATGCTATCAATTATTTAATGAGCACTTGTTAATCCTGTTATATGAGGTATGCGAAGCCATTATGGTGTGTGAAGTTGTTAGTTACAACTCCCCCTGATATCACAATATTTACACTTGCCTTAAAGATCACACTTTACAATGTAACTAAAATGCCCAAAATTTCAACTCAAATTTTGGACACAAAACCACAGATTTTTTTTTTAAAACATTTATTGAGTGCATGTAGCCCATTATGAGCAGCTTACAATAGAAAACATGGTGAAGTCTCAATTTCATGCCTAAAATTTTAAACTTGAATAAACATGTAACTATTTTCTTCTTGTATAAACGCTATATGCAAACATTTGTTAGGCTTAATCGTGTTGAAGGAATAAATGCTCTTATAGCTTTCACATATATAACATTTGTAGTGTTTTCTCATTTTAGAGTGCGGACAAAGTATAATGAGTTGCATAATAGAAACCCTTTCACACTCCCTTGAGGTTTGACAATCCAATAGGTATAAGAAATAAGTACAATTCACTTTCAAGGAAAAGATTTATAAAGGTCATAACTTCCTAATCATTCTTAAGGGCCAAATTAGTTATTCTACTATGTCACAACCCAAGGTCTAATGATAAAAGTGATTTTAATTGAACTATGTCTTTAATTAGTACTACCTAGTGAATTAATAATTTAGAGTCTTACTTTTATGTATATCATAAGTCTAAAAATTAGAATAGAAGTTGCTAATCATATTTCTAACAATGAAATTAGTTCTTAACACATTCGACCTTTAATTAAACTAAAGAAACTATTTAATTTTAAATTTATTGAACTTATAGCTAAGTGGTCCAATACTAATTACCCAAGTTTTAATTACATAAATGATACATTATTTAACTTTTTATCTAAATAACAAGATACTTTAACACTATCTATTTAAATCTTAGATAATAAATTAATATTAGCCTTGATATTTGCATATTTAAGATTTGATAAAATAATCACAAAATAAATAATAAATAATAATGATGATATTATTAATAATAAAAGGAGAATCACATTATAATATGAGAATGGTCTTATTATCATTTCTTTATTGTTTTATAAGATAAGATAAGAAACTTTTTCTTTTATTTCTATTAAACAAAGTTACTTCTTATTATGAAAAATATTTTTGTTTTAATGGCTTGTCTTATATAATATGGAAACTTTCACTTTAAATTTTATAAGATAGAAATACTATAAAATTTCATTTTATATTTTATAAAACAATACTAAATTCTAATATTAAATTGTTTCTATTATTATTATAACTATTTTATAAATTAAATCTTGATTCTTTCCTTCTCTAATGAAACAGTACGAAGTTAAAAACATAAAGAAATGTTTCTAGGCTCAAATGAAACAAAATAATCTTCGTTATTATTGTATTTGCGTAGGCAATATACTATTGCATTCACTTGTGCACATCAGTATTTTTTCCTCGTTCGAGTATTTATAAAGTTTTGATATTTATTTATTCATTTTCTCCATTCTACAAAATACTTATCTCCAATATTATTGGTTGAATTGGTTTGGTGTTATAGGACCCTTTTTCTCACAATTTATATTATTTTTGTGTTAATTTTATTTTAACCATAGTTTTGTAATGTATAACTCATACATCATTTAATTTATTTTGAATTTTTTTTTTTAATTTACAATATATTGTTATGAGATACTATATTTTATATTTTATTACTAATCATTACAAAATTCAATTTCAATATATATATATATATATATATATATATATATATATATAATTACAATTTCTAATATATAATATATATTATTCTATAATATATAATATAAAATATTAGTGTAATATTATATAATTTTTATCTTTATTTATTATTTAATTTTTATACTTATAGCTATATTTTAAATTTTTACAATGATAACTATAGAAATGAACCTATAATATATACAACATAACTTATAGCTCTTGATTTTTTTGATTATTTTGAAGGTTTGCTTTGCATTTTTTCATATGCCAAATTCTGATGACTGCTCCTTCCTTTTGTGCATGCCTCCGGACACTGCGATGTTAGAGAAACCACCAGACTTTACCTTCTCTTCGCAGATCCTGCCACCTCTCCCCGATGGTTACACCGCTGGCAATGTTGGGACCTGCACCGACTCCTCTGCGCTGAACATGTGTACTCCTTCCCTTAACTCTTTTAACAAGTTGTTTTCTGATCCCGACCATTCAGCAACTCTAGTATAGCCTACATTAAAGTCGCCATTAATAGAAACCCTTAAGGTCTCTGAAAAACCTAACTCGACTAATGTCATTAACAAATCTAGCGATAATGTTGATAAACCGAAATCCTTTTTTGAAGCAGTTGCTCAAACTTCCATCCCTGCTACCACTAGGTTTAACATCGCTCCAAATAATGAGGCAGAGGAATTTGGTAAGTGTTCTGGGCCTACCTTGAATTCTTTCTCTGTTACTCCAAATTTAGAAAGGTTACTGGAAATAATAAATGAGAAGAATAGAATTAGAAATTTTGTAATTTTTTTCATGGCTGTCGAGGTTGAGAAATGCCCTCCCCGCAAGTTTTTAGATGACTGGTTCTACAATTATTGGAACCTCAAACTGGGTTTCCATAGCTCCTTTTGTCGTCAGATTCAGAAAGGATTGTTTGTGATTTTCTTTAATAACTATGAATCTCAATATTCTATTCTTAAGCGACAGTATTGGATGGTTGGAAATACTTCATTTCGTGCCCTAGCTTGGACCCCTGAAGTAGTTCTTGATGAATTTTTGGCCTTCTCGACCCCTAGATGGATCCTGGTTAAAAATATTCTGCCATTTTTATGGCGTTTCCTTCCCCAGCTATTGGAACCCATAGGGAAATATATTAGATTGGACGACACTGTTAGATTGGTCCCGCATATGGATGCTCGGGTCCTAATTTCGCTTAACCTAGGTAGAGAAATTCCTAATGAAATTATGATTGATATTGACTCTGAGGCATTTTCATGTCCCATTGAAATTCTAGGCGGTCTTAATGCTTGTTTTCTTTGTAGAAAATAGGGTCATTTGCGCAAATACTGCCCAATACTCAAGAGAATCCCTCCCATGACCAAAGTTTCCAATAAAACTATGTCGAACACTATTTCGAACCCCAAAAATGTCCCACCCACTAGAAATAATCCCCTGCCAGCCGTCCCTTTGTTTGAACCAACCCGCTTAACCACTCCTCCTGTCTCTCAACCATTTGTTAATATTTCATCGACCATTTCCTCTTTGGCTCCCGAGCAGGATGATGAATTCTTTCCCGTTACTAAGAAGAGATCCAAGAATTTGAACCTCCCTCTCGACCACCCTTTCCTTAAGGTGCCCTATGTTGTTTCCCCTAGTGCCTCCATTTTCCCTGCTTCAGGCTCGACTTTGCCTACCTCAGAATTGAGTGTTTTGGAACCTGAGCGTTTTGATGATGGTCGGTTGGATCCCTCCCCAAAACCATTCAAAGAAATCTCAGATGATTTCATGGTTGAACTTATTCCTGCCAACTTAGAGCACTTTGTTGGTATTTTCCCTACCAACTCTAAGAATAATGTAGTCGTCACTTCTGATCACACACTTAATCAACTATGTACTCCTAACCCGTTTATGCATCTGGACAATGATGCGCAGATGCTCTCAGATGATGAGCTGGACACAAAGAATAATATGTCTTCCTTGAAATGGCAAGGAAGACCATTAGGGTCCAAAAATAAACAACCTCATGCTAAAAATTTTGGGGCAAATTCCGTTGCGGCTAATTTTCCTAATGTTGAGTCTGTGGATGTTACTGGCTCCTCCCCCCCTAAAAGTTTCTCATGAACTACACCTCTTGGAACATAAGGGGTCTTGAATCCCCAAACATGAAACATATTGTCAAACGGTTCCTTGAATCTAATAATTACACTGATTTTCTCATGCTCCAAGAAATTAAAGCTACTGGTTTCACTCTCGAAGCCAACCTTAACTTTATATGGAAGGATGCTATTAAGTTTGTTAACCAACACCCCAGGGGAAGAGGAGGCATTGCTATTCTTATGAACCCTAAATGGGAGAGTGTTATAACTTGCAATGGCATCTCCCTGTTTAATCGTGTTATGTGGATTAGTTTTTAATTCAATAACTTTGAATTTGGCATATGTTCTATTTATGCCTCCAATGACTACAATGAGAGGGCTTAGCTCTGGACTTGGCTTGATGCTCTTCCTGACATACCTTGGTTCATTGGAGGTGACTTCAACATGATTGAGAGCTAGGAAGACAAGATTGGTGGTCTTCCTTTTTCCTGGAAAGCCTCTGAAAAATCCCAGTGGGATATCTTTAAAAATAATAAACTTCTTCTTGACCCTCTGTCTGGTTCTAAGGATTCCTACTCTGGGTTATGGCACACTTGGTGCAACTACCAAAACGGTCATGCCAAAATCTACTCGAGACTTGATCATTTTTATATGAACAAAAATTCCTTTTTGGTCTTACCTGATAACTTTGGTAACTCTGTGCGGGTTGTCCCCACCACCCTCTCTGATCACCATCTGATATCTATTTGTTTTAAACTCAATAGCTTCTTTGCTCGTATTAAACCCCCCAATTCCAAATTCATTTTGAATACCACCCTTCTTCTTGACAAAGACATCCTGATGGCCATCAACCTCATTCATAACATTAACTTTAATCAGTATCCCTCTAGTTCCCACTCTGACCGTTGGAATAAGAACATTATTGCTTGGCAATCCCTCTTGAGGACTTTAGGTCAAAAGAGAGCCAAGGACTCTAGATTTACCGAGAAAATTCTTTTGGATAATCTCCTTGAGGTTAAGAATAGAATCCAAGCTAATCCCTTGGATGTCTCGCTTACTACCTCTATTGTTGTTGCCAGGAACGCCCTTATACAACATCAGCAAATCAAGATTAAAGGAGCCCAAATCAAATCCAGGGCCCACTGGCTACTTGTCGGGGATAGGGGCTCTAAATTTTTCTTTAATCTTACTAAGAAAAAGCAGGCTAACGAGTCTATTGACATAATTATTACTGATAATCAAGAGATTACTAATTTAATTGGCATAAAAAATGCTTTTTCCACGTACTACAAGAACCTTTTCACCTCTGAGGACACTGAGGAAGCTGACAATCTGAGGACCCGCTACAAATATTTAATCCCTAACAAAATCTCACCCAGTGATGCTACCTTCCTTGGTAAGAAAATCACCATTGAGGAAATTGAGAATGCTATTACTATCCTAAAGATTGACAAAGCTCCCAGGCCCGATGGGTTGCCTATTGAATTCTACAAAACCAACAGTAGTTGGATTTGCAAAGACCTGCTTTATATTTATTCAGAAGCCTTAGAATCTGGAACCTTGGGATCTAACATTTATAGTGGTATTATTAAGTTAATTCCTAAAGAGGGGGATAAATCTTTGCTTAAAAACTAGTGCCCTATTACTTTTCTTAATGTCTCCTATAAGATCTTTGCCAAAATTTTAGCTATCAAGATTGAGAAAATCTTACCTAAATTCATTTGTCCCACCCAAAATGGGTTTATAAAAGGTAGATATATTCTAGAAAACCTCATCACTAGCTAGGAGGCTCTTAATCGGGCTCATCATTCTAATCAAAATTCTTCTATGTTCGTGTTGGATTTCAAAAAAGAATACGATAGAATAGAGTGGAAATTCATCTCCATGATGCTTAATGCCTTTGGTTTCCCTTTTTTTTCGCAATGCTATTAAAGTGCTACTATGTGATGCCTTTTCTCATATTGATGTCAATGGGTCACTGTCGAAAGCTATCCCTCCTACCCACTCCATCAGACAGGGTTTCCCATTAGATCCCACCCTCTTTGTCATTGCTGCAGATGCCCTATTTTATATCCTTAGGGATGACACCCTCTCCCAACCTGTGAAAGGTATCACCCTCCCTAATGGGACTAACCTTATCAACTGCCAGTTTGCAGATGACACGACCTTGTTCCATGAATGCTCTGAGTCCAACTTTGAAGCTCTTCTTGAGAAACTCAAGTTTTTTTGTCTCATCTCTGGAGCTCGGTTATCTAATGCCAATTCTATATGTCTTGGATGGAAGGATCAACCTCCTACCTAGTTCAATAAATTTGGTTTCCAATGGGGAGGACCACATACCGTTGTCAGATATTTGGGAATTTTGTTCTCTATTGACCCCTCCCTCAAAGATATGTGGCTTTGGGTCAAAGAGAAAATATCTAAAAAACTTAACAAATAGCATAACAGATCTCTATCCCTTGCTGGTAGAATTCAAGTTTGTCAAAAAATCTCATCCTCTTACAATATTTACTATGCTTCTGCTTGGATGTTCAGTAACTACCAAATGGTGGAAATTCAAAAAGAGATTAGGAACTATCTTTGGTCGGACAACAAAGGTAACAAAAAACTCCATTCTATGAGATGGGAGTGGTGCCACTCGGATAAAATCTTGGGGGGGCTGGGGTTAAAGGACCTTAAAAGCATGGGAATTTCTCTTGCCTCCAAGTGGATCTTTCACTCTCTGGCTGGGGATGATCCTTGGAAAGTTCTTGTTAGAAGAAATATCAGAAGAGGCTTCCCCAAGAATGCCAAGTCTTGGAAAAATCTTCCTTTGGCTGATTTAATTCTTGGGGAATTTCCTGTCTCTGTCCAAGGCTCAAAAGTCTTCAAATCCATCTAGAAGGCATGGTCCATTGTTAGAAATTTTGCTTCTAATAAAACTTTCCATGATGATAATCAACTCTTTGGTGAAAGGTCCATATGGTGGAACCTGCAAAGATCTGGTAGACCCCTTGCCCTCTCAAAAGGTTGTTCAGCCAAGGTGTGGCATAGGATGGGTATTACTAGTTTCATGGATCTCTTTAAAGATGGCAGCTTGATCAGTTGGGATGATCTTACAACCAAATTTAGTACCCCCTTAACCAAAAAAAGGACTTATTGTTAATATGAAATTAGAATAATTGAGAGGGGGGGGGGGGAANTGGATCTCTTTAAAGATGGCAGCTTGATCAGTTGGGATGATCTTACAACCAAATTTAGTACCCCCTTAACCAAAAAAAGGACTTATTGTTAATATGAAATTAGAATAATTGAGAGGGGGGGGGGTGAATTAGTTATCCTCAGCTCCAGATGTTCCCATATAAAACTTTAAATCAACTTCAACAACTTAGATCTACCCGACAATAGTAAACAATAAAAGTGTGCATTTTACTGTATTAATGGAATAAACTTGCAGAAACTTAACAGTAAAACACAACAATAACATTCACACATTTTGACACCATGATTTAACGTGGAAACCCAATATGGGAAAAACCAACAGTAACATGCTACCAAAGTTTTACTCTTCTGAAGTAATGCCCTGTGAAGAGCCAACCCTGTCAAAGGTTACAAAACAAACTGTCAAATGTGACCTGGTTAAAGGATTTAATTACCCTATTAGGAGTGGCCTTGTTAGAGGACTTAAAATATTCCAATCTGAATGTCACCTTGTTTAGAGGATTTATACAATGATTGTTAAGTCAACCTGGTTAAAGGATTTATACTATTACAATGGCTAGAAAGTAAACAACAGGTGTGATCTGATTCATACAACTTACTTTGCAAATCCAAATCCAGTTTCAGCTCTAATCCTAATTCACTGAGTGGCCTCCATTTTCATCTCAAACTTCAGATCTACTTGGAAATTCGTCAAGAAATATCTCTCTACTTCTCTGTTCATCCTTCTCTGCTTAGATCTTACCAATCAGTCAATTAACCATGAAACACTTTGCATTTCACTCTGATATCTTAACAATAACCACATTAGGTTATATTATACCTCTTCATTTAGGTCAGATAAATCTTTTGCCACTTAATCAAGATCGTAGATCTTAGGTTAGGTTAGATCTAACAGATCTTTCCATCTTTACATTTAATTTACTTCTCCAATACAATCATTAATTAACCATTGAATCCATGCACTAATAATGGTTTCCCATGCATTAAATAATTATGGACCAATCTTAATTAATAATGCACATCCCAATAAAATCAATTATGTCAGCCATAGATCTCAAATCTCATCAATAAACAAAATACTGATGCTCGACATTTCACTGTCTCCCTTGGCATTTCACTGGCACTCGACATCATCTTTGCTTTTCTCAGCATCACCTTTCGCTTTGCTCAGCATCAAATTTTCTTTGCTTGGCATCAAGTTTCCAGTGAACTATCAGTGCTAGATAAACAATGTATTACTTTGCCAAAGTGCCAGATGATCAAGTACCCTAGTTTATACTCATAAGTAAACCATTTCTTTGGTCTTCTTGTTATCCCATTCTTTTCAAATCTTCATCAATCAATGGATGAGGTACTCAAACATACAACAATAGTCTCACCAGTTAAGGTTTGACATCAATGACAAAATAACAATTGTCTACATTGTAGCAATCTTTCCAACAATCTCCCTCTTTGGCATTGATGACAATACTAAACTATAAAAGAATAATTTCAAGCCAAAGTTACCATACAATCCAAAAAGTGCCTGTGTTCCTGATATGAACAAAACTTCATTAATGTCTTTAGCTTCATTTAGACTCCCTCTATGTCTATGATCACACAGGTGTTTTCTGTTTCTGTTCAGCTCCCTCTTTCAGTAATATCTCCCTTGTATCTGTTGTTATCTGTTGTTTTAGTAATAATCTCCCTCTTTAACAACAATGCCAAAGATTGACATCTTTATCATGCAAATTTTTCTCTAAGCTAAGATATGTATCATGCTATTCCTATCATCTTTGTGTATGACTGATTTACTTTTCTGTTCTTGTTTTCCACTTCACAGTTTTTAGGTAGCATCCTAAAAATGTGATTTACTGTGCATCAATGTGTCAAGTGTTCTGATTAAAACATTTGATGCAACAGTACCATTCAGTACTAGTTAGCCTCAATTAGGGGAATTACCCCCAATTTACCTCTTAGATACTCATGAGCATCCTTGGGTAATGCTTTAGTAAATATGTTTGCCAACTGTTCCTTAGTGTCCACATATTCCAGTCTCACTTCCTTGTCCTGTACCAGCTCCCTCAAGTAATGATACTTGATAGCTATATGTTTTGTTTTAGAGTGCATTACAGGATTTTTAGAAATATTAATGGCACTCGTGTTATCACAATATATGAAAACTAATTCTGTGATCTCCTCTTTCATACCTTTCAGTAGTATCTTCAACCATGCAATGTTTGAACAGTTAACTGTTGCTGCCATGTACTCAACTTCAATTGTAGATTGTGAGGTGTAATTTTGTTTCTTTCTTGTCTAGGAAACCAATCTTTTCCCCAAAAGAAATGCTCCTCCTGTGGTTCTTTTTCTATCATCAATATTACCAGCCCAGTCAGAATTAGTATAGACTCTGAGTTCAAATTTGTCATTCCTTTTGTAATATAGACCATCGTCTTTTGTACCTTTCAAATATCTCAAAATTCTTTCTACTGCCATAATATGTGTCTCTTTTGGATTAGCAAAAATTCTAGCAACAATTCCAGTTGCTAATGCAATATTAGGTCTACTATGTACAACATATTACAGCTTACCAATCATTGATCTATACAGTGTTTGATTTACCTCTTTTGTATCATCATTCTTTGTCAACTTCTGTCCAGTAGCCATGGCTGTACTCACTGGTATTGAATCTTCCATACCAAAAGTTTTTAGTATCTCTTTGATATATTTTGATTGTGTAATATAGATACCACTCTTCATTTGATGTATTTGTAGTCCGACAAAGAATTTTATCTCTCCAAACATAGACATTTCAAATTCAGTTTGCATCTCTTTTGAGAATGCCTTACATATCATATCTTGTCCATTCAATATGATGTCATCCACAAAAATTTCAGCCACTAAAATTCCTTTACCTTGCTCTGTCTTCAAATACAGATTGTTGTTGTCATTAGTTCTTGCAAATCCATCTTCATCAGATAATTGTGCAATCTTTCTTACCATGCTCTTGGTGCTTGCTTCAGTCTGTATAACGCCTTGTGTAGTTTGCAAACGATGTTCCTCTTACTTGGGTCAACAAATCCATCAGCTTGTTCAATATATACTTCTTCTTCTAGTATCCCATTTAGAAATGTAGACTTCACGTCCATTTGATAGACTTTAAATCCTTTGTAGGTTGCATATGCAAGTAGAGTTCTTACACCCTCCAATCTTGCAACTGGGGAGAATGTCTCTCCATAGTCAATTCCTTCCTCTTATGTGTAACCCTTGTATACCAGTCTTGATTTATTCCTCGTGACCTCTCCATGTTCATTCAGCTTCTTTCTAAATACCCACTTGGTACCAATTACATTTTTGTTTTCAGGTCTAGGTACTAGTGTCCATGTCTTCTTTTTTTCAATCTTGTCTATCTCTTCGTTCATGGCTTGAATCCAGTCTTCATTGTCCAAAGCATCTTTTACTATCTTAGGCTCAAAATCACACAACAAACATGTGTCTTCTCTTAATTTTCCTCTTGTCATGACTGCTGAATCCTTTGATCCTATGATTTGATCAGGTTTATGGTGCCTTCTTACATATTTTTCCAAAGTAGGCTCTTTCTTAGCATCATTTTGATCATTTAAGTTCAGTTCAAGGTGAAACTGTGACTCAGAATCTCTATCAAATAGCTCGGCAGTCACTTCCTGTTGCCTGACAATGGCGTTCTGTGTCTCGGTAGGTGCAGACTGTTGCTCAAAAAATTCATTTTCAGTTTCATTAGAATCCTCTTCTTCAGGATATGTGAATGATCTATAACTTTCAGGCTCAATCATGCTTTTAGCTTCATTTCTTTCTGCATATTCGTCAATTCTAACATTTTCACTTTCCACAATTTTGTTAGCATTAGAATTCAAACATTTGTATGCCTTACTTTTAGTAGAATATCCAAGAAATATGCCTTCTTCTCATTTAGCATCAAGTTTACCATTTCTGTTATCCTTCAGTATAAAACATTTGCTTCCAAAGATTTTGAAGTAACTTATAGTAGGTGCATATCCATACCATAGCTCGTAAGGTGTAAAATTTGTACCTTTCTTGACTTCTACTCTGTTCAGGGTATAGATAGCTATGCTTACAGCTTCTCTCCAATATTTTTGTTCAACATTTTTCTCCATCATTAATGTTCTTGCACAATCCATGATAGATCAATTTCTTCTTTCAGCTATACCATTTTGTGGTGGCGTCCTAGGTGCTGACACCTATCTTTTTATCCCTCGGTCATTGCAAAACTTGTTGAACACATTAGAAATAAACTCTCCTCCTCTGTCAGATCTCAAACATTTCAGGCTCTTACCTGTTTCCTTTTCAAATTTTGCCAAGTACCACTTAAATAACTGAAATGCATCAGATTTTTCTTTTGGAAACATAACACTCATCATTCTAGAGTAGTCATCTACAAATAAAATAAAATATTTGTCTCCACAGTAACTTTTCTCACCAATAGGTACACAAAGGTCAGTATGAACTAATTCCAAAATATTCTCAGAAGTATGATTTTTTCTTTTAAAACTAGATTTAGTCATCTTGCCCAACTGACATTGCTTACACATTGCATTTTTAGGTTTCTTTAACTTAGGCAGCCCTCTAACCTTTCTCAGTTTACTTATGCTCACCAAGTTATCAAAGTTAACATGACATAGCCTCTTATGCCATAGCCAAACATTATTATATTATGCAAAAAAACATGTCTCTTCAGCTAAATCCAAATAAAAAAAGTTACCTTTTGTTTTCTCACCACTTTCGAATAATTCTCCATTTGTATCATAGATCTTTGCTTTCCTGTGATGGAACTCAACTTTGTAACCAGAAGTGTTTAACTGTGAAACACTCAACAAGTTATACTTAAGATCATCAACCCAGTATACATCATCACATCTAATATTATTAGTCAATTGAACTGATCCCTTTCCTTTGACTCTACAAGGTGTGTCATTACCAAATTTAACATATCCACCTTTGCATTGATCTAATGTTTCAAATTTGTCCTTATCACCAGTCATGTGATGTGAACAACCACTATCAATAATCCAACGGTCACCTTTACTCATGTAAGAAATTAGTGCATTTTTCTCATCATCATCATAATCATCTTTCATTACAACATACACTACTTCTATATCATTTTCATCAAATTTGTCAGATTCACTTTTAGAAGCTTCTTCAGCTATACAGCAGGATTTCTTACCTTTTTCTTTGTAGTATTTGTACTTTCTACAGTCTTAGTCATCCTTTCTGTCTTTATACTTGCTATCCCTTCTTTCATCCTTCTCATTCTTATCAAGGCATCTAGCAGCAATATGACCAACTTTGTTACAAGAAAAACAAATAATAGGAAGTTTACCATTGAATTTTCCTTTTCCTCTTGCTAGTCTTCTTTCCATAAGTGCCTCAAGCTCTTCAAGATCATCATTTGAGGTGTCACTGTCACTCTCCACACATTGCTTTCCTTTCTTAGATTTGCTGATGACCAGCTATGACTTGAATGCAGTTTCAATAGCTTGTGGAGTATAGTTGTCAAAATTTGACATCTCAAATGTAGTAAGTCTGCCCACCAGACTTTCTAGAGTTAAGTTGTTATTAGGAGTACATCTTAGTTCTTGAATTTCAGATACTCTAATAGCATAAATAGGAAGAAGTGTTCTTAGTACCTTGCTCATGATAGTATCATCATCAATGACTCCCTTAGCCCCTCTAATAGCATTTACAACTTCCTTTATCCTATCATAGTATTGCACTATATTTTCTCCTTCTTGCATTTTTAAATCATCAAACTTACCTCTCAAGCTTTCAGATTTGGCTCTCAGTACATTCGTATCACCTCCATAGATAGTTGTGAGGGTATCCCACATCTTCTTTGCACTTGTACAATCTTTGATGTCCTCAAATTCATGATAGTTCAGAGATGATGCAAGTTCTAGCATTGCTTGATTATGTTCATGCTTCTCTCTTAGTTCTATAGCATTCAGAGTTCCAGTAGGAGCTACACATTCTATTTCAATACGTCATTTATCAGATTCACCAATACCAGCTAGATGAATTTTAATCAAACTTTGCCATGCAGGAAAGTTTTCCTTGTTGGTCTTTGGTCCATCCCTTTTATACATCTTGATCTTTATCTCTAAGTACCTTCACACTTATCAAGAGAACAAGTGCTCTGATACCAATTGTTAATATAAATTCAAAATAACTGAGAGGG
>MU227244.1:13434333-13446592 GCA_018584345.1 Thuja plicata | reverse complement strand
CTGTATTAATGGAATAAACTTGCAGAAACTTAACAGTAAAACACAACAATAACATTCACACATTTTGACACCATGATTTAACGTGGAAACCCAATATGGGAAAAACCACCAGTAACATGCTACCAAAGTTTTACTCTTCTGAAGTAATGCCTTGTGAGGAGCCAACCCTGTCAAAGGTTACAAAACACGCAATCAAATGTGACCTAGTTAAAGGATTTAATCACCCTGTTAGGAGTGGCCTTATTAGAGGACTTAGAACATTCGAATCTGAATGTCACCTTGTTTAGAGGATTTATACAATGACTGTTAAGTCAAACTGGTTAAAGGATTTATACTGTTACAATGGCTAGAAAGTAAACAACAGGTGTGATCTGATTCATACAACTTACTTTGCAAATCCAGATCTAGTTTCAGCTATAATGCTAATTCACTGAGTGGCCTCCATTTTCATCTCAAACTTTAGATCTGCTTGGAAATCCGTCAAGCAATCTCTCTCTCTGCTTCTCTGTTCAGCCTTCTCTACTTAGATCTTGCCAATCAGTCAATTAACCATGCAACACTTTTCATTTCACTCTGATATCTTAACAATAACCATAGTAGGTTATGTTATACCTCTTCATTTAAGTCAGATAAATATTTTGCCGCTGAATCAAGATCGTAGATCTTAGGTTAGGTCAGATCCAACAGATCTTTCCATCTTTACATTTAATTTACTTCTCCAATACAATCATTAATTAACCATTGAATCCATGCGCTAATAACAATTTCCTGTGCATTAAATGATTATGGACCAATCTTAATTAATAATGCATATCCCAATAAAATCAATTATGTCGGCCATAGATCTCAAATCTCATCAATAAACAAAATACTGATGCTCGGCATTACTGTCTCCCTCAGCATTTCACTAGCTCTCGGCATCATCTCTACTTTTCTCAGAATCACCTTTCGCTTTGCTCGGCATTGACTTTGCTTTGCTCGGCATCGACCTTCCAATGAACTTTCAGTGCTAGATAAACAATGTATCACTTTGCCAAAGTGCCAGATGATCAAGTACCCTAGTTTATACTCATAATTCAACCATTTCTTTGGTCTTCTTGTTATCCCATTCTTTTCAAATCTTCATCAATCAATGGATGAGGTACTCAAACATACAACAATAGTCTCACCAGTTAAGGTTTGACATCAATGACAAAATAACAATTGTCTACATTGTAGCAATCTTTCCAACACTTATAACATGATATCCGACGCCTGTGCTAATCTTCCTTCTTGTTGTCATATTGATTCTGATAGACTTTTGAAGGTCAAATGGCCTAACGGTACCCTTGCTAACAAAATCAAAGCCAAAAATATTTACAAAGTGATTGACCATAATGAATCCATCATTGAGCATATCAACAAATTTTGGAACTCTAACCTTGACATCCCTGACTGGAAGAGGATGTTTGCCAGATTTTGGAAGTCCCCCATAGAGCCTAAAATCAAATGCTTTAAATGGTTATTGATTCTGGACAGACTCCCTATCAGAATTGATTTCACCTCTACGCAATATTGTAATATCTGTGGTGTTCCTGAAACTAGTAGACATATTTTCCTTGATTGCAGATTTGCCAAAGAAATCTAGCGTATGTTTGGTATCTATATTCCTATAAATGTGAATGTTTTTTATGTTATCATTGGTCATATTAATGACATTAAGAAGGATTCTAACTTGTTTTGGAATATTCTCTCTTCTCACATTCTGTGGCAGATCTGGAAGTGCAGAAATGAGGAAAGGTTTCAAGGCATACCTAGAATTCTTACTGAGTTTTATAAAAGTCTCACATCAAATTTTTTTGGCAGATTCAAATTACTATGAGGGTGGAGAAGGATAATTTCAAAAGACTACTTAAAAATGGGCATGCCACCTTCTTTTCCTATGAGGTTAAGGATGCTCAGGCTTGGAGAATGCACATGGACAACTTGCACCTCTTCGAAAGAACCATCAAAGACTTCAACCGTGAGCTCAAGAAGAACAATAATTATGCCTCTGACAACATGATCTTCCTGCTGCATCAGATCCAAAAGAAGAAAAATATTGTGTGGATGGAAGGCAACATGGGGTGGACTACTTGGGTGGACGTCTTTGATACTATTTTAGTCTAGCTCTGTTGCTCTATGTCTTATCTTCAGTATTAACTTGGTTATTTTGTAAACTCTCAGTTTGAGGTACTGCCTCTATATTTTGGTCTCCTGGTGACTTCCTTGTAACTGTGAACTTCTTCGGTTTTGTGCTTTGATCACTCTATTATTAATATAAAAAAACATAACTTATTAAATATTATTTTTAGGATTTTATACAAAGTTTCTTATTTACTTTTTAATCTATAATAATTTAATTTTTATTAAATAATTATTAATTAAAATATGCTTAATATTTATAATAAAATTAAAATTAAATTTACATACATATTTATAATTATAACTAATTACGACACTTGTTTTATAGATATATTTCTATTATTTTTTTTGACTAATTTATAGGATATTGAAAATCAATATCACACTATAAAATAGAAACAATTCTATTGTAACTCTCCACTTATATTATAAGATAAAAGAAAGTAAATCTTCCATGCTATTTAATTGAAATAAATCTAAAGAGTAAAATTTAATATTTCTAATATTTCTTTGAATTAATTTAAAATATAAAATAAAATATAATTAAATTTTTTTATTATAAATAAATATCATTTAAAAAACATTATGATTTAAAATTTACTGAGAAAATTTTACCTATGCAAAGGACCTCATGTAATTCACCCAATTGTGTTCTTCATTCAAGCTATATTATCCCTGCAACATATCCTCCTCGGTGGGGTGCTATTATATGCTGAATTAATTTGGGTATGAATTGTGCATAGAAATTGGATGGTCTTTTATCTTCGAATTCTAAAAAGATGCAGCTTGTTCAAGTTGCAGTAGGGTAGAGATTTCAGAGGGAGCACAGTTAATTCAACAATGAAGTAGTTGAGAACAGAAATATGATTGTAGTGGTTCCATCACAGGCAGATCATTCTGGAGCGTGGAATGGCTGTCATGAAACTTTGAGAATAGTGCTTTGAATGTGATAAATCAAATTCTAGAGATATTAGTGAAGTTAATGGTCTTTTGGTATTTTTCTTCTACATCAATAGCGTGATGCAGAAGAAAAATACCTGCACATGCTACACTTAATGGATTAATTTACTGTCATTACTGAGGTGATTGATTCTCTACTATGTCGACCATAGGCTTATATCTTTTGAAGGGAATCATTATTACATGTGTATTTAAATGCTCCTATGACAGCCTGATTATCATGCTTCCAACATTTCTTATGCTACTGGGCATCTAAGCCTCCACACTATCACGAGGAATTCAATGAAAGCAATTTACAAAGATAAGGATGGTGTATTGTGGTGAAATGATAGTAGGTAGATGGTTAGACTCTTTAGAAAATAAAAAGATTCAAAAATAAGGGCAACATACTTCTTTGAATGTCTGGATTGGGGCACCTCTCAAACTACTTCTCTGATGTTGATTCTACTCTCGAGTTAATATACAATTTTATATTTATTTGATATGACAGCAGAGGAGCTATTTGGAGGCAAGCCAGAGTGATGAATATGGCTCAGAAGTCCGTAGGTGTCAGAAACCCATTACTATCATCAGTGCCCTGGACTATTTGGCAGCGGCTATCCAGCCACGATTTCTCTCGGGTGGATGCCCCCATGCGATGACAGCGGCCTAAACTCTGCCAACTGTGAGTACTGCCGCTTAAGTCAAATAACAATAGGCTTTAGGAAAGATTTGAAAAGTACAAAAATGATTGTATGAAGAACAAGTAATTGGAATTTATTGTATTTAAGAATGTTCATTTCTTATAAAATATAATAAAAATTTAAAAATATTTTATTAAATTATAATATTTTGAACAAACTAATAAAAATTCTATAAGATTATTCTTTTTATTTAGATTTTAAAATAATTATGTTTTAGTATTGAGATGGTATGAAATTTTTCAACTCATGATAATTGAATTCAAGTCAAACTACATTTCTTAAAAATAATCCAAGCATGTACAAATCAATCAACAACAAAGATTCTATAATAAACAACAAATAACCTTATTAGTGGCGAAGTATTTGCCTAATAATTAATTATAGTTCTAATATTAGATATAATTTAATAAAGTATAATAAATTTTAATAGTAGATAATAAATTTAATAATAATAGAGGTTCTAAAACTATAAGATAAGATAAGATAAGATAAATTTATTAATGTCCAACAAGAGACCAACAAGGGTCTAAGGGACTGGAAATGTACATCAAAAGGAACATCGAACCAACATACCACCAAATAGTGGCCGGGAAAGCAACCAAGAGCGAAAAAAGAAAGAAGAGAATAAGAAACAACAAACAAGAAGAACAGACACAAGAGAAGGACTAAGGATCATTTTCAGGTAGAAAGAAATCCAACACTGAAGGATAATGATCCCGATGAGCAGGAACCTTGGGTCGTTGCTGTGAGCTGCTAGAGATGTGTTGCTTACGGGTAAAGGTGTTGCGGGGTTTCACAGATCTAGAGTGACCGGTGATGGAGGCAAAGTGAGGTCGCTTCACCCCTCGTAAAGGAGATGAGGGTGAGAAGAAGGCCGTAATGAGCTGATTAGAAATCTGTCTCTAGGGGAAAAGAAGCTATAGAGTATGCTCGCGGAACTGTACAGTCTCACGGAGATAAAGTGCCAGGCATCTCTGATCGGTGTAGATGAAGAAAGCAGTCAAGGAACTGCACCCTCTGAATAAGCAATAGAATCTCTCTCTGATCTCATAGTAAGTAGGACAACAGAAGATGAAGTGTGTCTCAGTCTCAATCTCAGCCAGGGTGCATAACCTGCAAATCGGATCATCTCTGTCAATGTGATGGTCTACCTAGCCCTGAAGGCGATGAGATCCAACCCTGAAAGATCCCAATGTGATGCGAAGGGCGTGGCGCCAATGCTGAGATAAGTATCTAGGACAAACAATAATCCCATCACGAATGTCTAGAAAGTGCTCAGCATAAAATGCCATCCTCGGGTGCAGACCCCCACACAGTTTGATCCAGGTTGTGGTGATATACTGCCTGTATATGTCAAGTCTGACATGTTTTTTCAGCTCCTGTCTAGAAGGGAGGAGGTGAGCCGGAGTGTCAAGCGAGAACTGATAGGGGGGAGGTGATCAATGTCAATCCCGATGGAACCTAAAAGGGATGAGGCATGGGCATACTGACAACGGGATCTAGGGGAGGGGTCTGACTTGGAAAGCACCACTAAAGAGCAATAGGCCAGGTAGGAGTATCTGTTGCGACTATCATTGGAGTTCACAAAACAATGGAGACGGTGAATAAACTAAACCAGATCAAAGATGACCCCCAATCTAAAGGGATGAGCATCAAACTCAGCCAGAATGATGCTATGAGAGGTGGACCGATGACATCTGATGATATGTTGAAGGAAGATAGTCTGAACATGCTCAATAGAGGCCCAATCAGAATCCAGAAGGGATGACCCCCAAATAATAGAGCCATAAAGTATTGTAGTTCTAACCAAGGAATCCAAGAGGGACAACTTGAATGTGGTGTCCTGAAAATGATGTCTGAAACACTGTCTCTCCAACATGGCAAGGGAACCCATCCCTTTACTAATCCTGGGTAGAATGGCGGGTCTTAGGCTAAAGCGAGGGCCAGAGAACTTGACCCCAAGGTAGGTGTATGAAGAAATAATCTCAATCTCCATGCCCTGATAGTAGAAATGAAGATGTGAGGTCTTCAGGCAATTGAAGATCATCACTCATGTCTTATCGAGATTCACCACTAGTTGTCTCAAATCATAAAAAGAGGCCAAGCTATCAAGAAGTCTCTAGAGACTTTCCGATGAGGAGGCAAGGAGAATCACATCGTCAGCGAAGAGGAGAATGGAGATAAGAACCTGGTGCAGGAAGAAACCATCACTCGGAAGTGAGGAATCTCTGAGAAAAGCCTCGAGCTCGTCAATGTAGATGCCAAACAAGGTGGGGGAAAGGGGGCACCCTTGTTTCACTCCAATAGTGCTCTGGATAGGGTTAGAGAAATCCTTAGGAGTCCTGAATCTACCCCTAACATGCTCGTAAAGTCTCATAATAGCTATCAGAAGAGTCTCAGAAATCCCAATATCTCTAAGTCTTTGGAAGAGGGCCACTCGAGGGACGGTATCAAACGCCTTACGAAAGTTAATGAAACAACAATAGACTTTCGCAGAATGATGGTGAGCCTCCTCAATAATCGCCCGCAAAGTCAGGATGTGGTCTATGGTCTGGTAATCTTCCCGAAAGTTGGCTTGACCTCTAGCCTTGCAATCTCTTATGTCTAACTCCCTATTAAGAATAGTATTCAGTGTCGTTGCATAGATTTTGGCGAAGGTGTGCCCAATCATGATGGTCCTATAGTTGTTGGGGTCAGAAACCAACCCAGACTTGTGAATTGGATAGATTAAGTGTCTCAACTAGGACTCGGGGAAGACGATGCAAACCACACTATTAAAGAGTGTCAGAAGATAGGAGCTCAGCACAGAGATACCAAGCTTGAAGAGCTCAGCCTAAAAACTGTCCTCATTAGACGCCCTGCTACATCTCATGGATCTGACAGCCTCGTAGATGCTGGAAGCAGTAAAGATATGGTAGTGAGGGGGAGGGTGAGGTAGAGAGATGGTTGGTCAGGGATGTCGTAAAGAGTGGAGGTGTGGGAGGCAAGGGATCTAAGATTGATGATGCAAGGCAGAGCGGGATGTCGAGGGAACATGGTGCGCCAGAAAAGCTTAGGATTTTGAATTAGCATATCGTATAGGGATGTGCATTGTGAGGCAATGAAAGCACGTTTCTTTGAGTAAATAAAGTGGTGGTAGGAGGAACAGAGGCTAGCGAAGTCAGAAGGGAGAGTCTCAAAGGTCAAGCGCAAGGAGCGGTGGAAAGCTTGCAGTCATCGTCAAACCACCAGTTCATAGGGCAAGTAATTTGGCATGGGGATCTGAGGATAGCGTGGTGAGGGATGGAGAGGAAAGCCGCCTCCTAAATAGCTATGATCAATAGGTCAAACATGGAGGAAGCATGGCAGTAGTCGGAAAATCTCTTAGGCGAGAGGAGACGACGGAGGTGGAGGGTAAAGAGATCATAGTCACCCTCGGCAAACCAGAAACAGAAGTGGGTAGGAGAACGATCAAGGACAAACGGGGGATGGGGAGGGAGAGACGGGCGAGGGGGAAGAGAAAAGCGAAGCACAAAGCTCAAAAGAGCTTGGTTGGCTAACAGAAGACGAGGGATAGTGAAGCGACGGATGGAAGGGATAAAAGAAGCGCTGGTGATAACATAACTGATTACATAATTTTTCATTATAATAAAATTTTAAAAATAATTATTAATTTTCATTAAATTTTTCTTTATTTAAAAAAAATACATATTTTTGACAAAAATATTTTAAAATGGGGTATCTAAAAAATTGCCTCAAAAATTGATATGCTTCCGTAAAAATTGCATAGTGCTTCTGTTAAGACCCCAAATTTATTAACCAATCAAGATGAAGAAAAATAATTTTCATAAATTTTTTACTTAAAAATTTCACATGTATACTTTTGAAAAATTGAAAAATAAAAATAACTCAATGCAATTGGTTGAAATGAATTTTTTTAATCACTTGTTAAGAAAAACTCATTGCAATAGTATGTAGCCTAACAACAAATACTAATAATAAGATATTTACCTAAAAATGATATGTTATGTACTAATAAATTCAATCATGATGCAAATATCACATGTTAATTAGGAAGGCGTGTAAATCATAAAATATTTACCTAAAAATGATAAGTTATATATTAGTAATAAATTCAATCATGATGTAAATTTCAGATGACTTTAAAGTAATTGCTTGATTATCTCTTAAAAATAAACTAAGGTCATAAAACAATGAGATGATGGAATTTTCCACATATATAATAGTGATCTAACTCAAAAAATTTATATATGGTTGATGTTATATCTTAAATCCACAATCTACTCCCTTTAAGTCTTAATTTTTAATGAGTGTTAAAGTACTCAATCACGAATACATCTATATAAGTTTTGATAAACTTTAATGATTATCGAAAAAATGTTGACCATGATCCTCCATATATATATATAGCTCTTGATTTTTTTGCCGATCATGTAACACTGCAATAACATGTACATTTAACACATCAACTTAATTGTTAATTTTTAAATTAAAGACTCAAAATTGATTGATTTTTATTTAATAATTTTGTTAACGTAAATAAATTTTAATCTGTAATATTGTTACCATAATTTGCATCCATTTTTGTTGATGTATGGTTAAGATCAACACAAGAGGGTAACATATATTGTTGTTTATCTTCTTGATTGTCTAAAGCTGCAATAAAATGCACATTTAACAGGTATCAAATTTAATAAAATGTAAGTGTAGAATCACACTATGTAATTAATCTAAAAAATACCAAAAGTGTTAGTTAGCTGTAATAGTTTGTTGAAATGTCTGAGTAGGAATAAGATTGAGCATTGATGGTTGATCTCCACAAACTAAATCTTGTTTATTTGATTAAGAATAAAAAAGTAGTTAGGAATTGGAACTAGCTTTTTTATAAACTTACTAATAATAGTTAATAGTTAATAAATTACCATCTATTACTTGTGTATCATTCATTATTATTTGGTTTAGATCAATAGAGAAAGGCAATCGACGTCGTCGAACATTTCCTTGATAAACCAAACCTACCTTGGCATATGCTCAACATGTGAAACAAAAATAAGAAGTATTGAACTATTGAAATTACTAAAATACTTTTAAATAAATGTACTCACCTTGTTGTGAGATAATATCTCTTACTTCTTGTATTGTTATGCCTAAGCAATGAATGACCTTTTTTTCTCTTTGGCTTTCTACATCGTATAGAGGGGAATCAAAAATTTTCATGCTCCTTAACTCTTTCATTTAAGTTTTGAGACATAGTATTTTTTCTTTGTTCAATAGAGTGATGTTTGCGCATTTTGCTTGGACTAAACCATGGTGACATACGTCTCATAGGCATGTTCTTTGAGCCATGAGTTGATTCAAATTTGGAAGATGAAGCAAGAGATGCATGAATATCATCATGTGACCTATACTTTGCCCAATTTGTCATCTGTTAGTATTATTTGTCATGCCTTTATGCCTGTGGAAGTCAAATCACTTGTATGTTGTGTATATTTGGACAGATTTTTGTATCGTCCAAATTAATGCTACATTAAACACTTCACCCATATTTATTCATGGTGGGAGAAACCATTTTTCATGGCAAGAGAAACTAGTTTGCAATCTATTTATTCTTGGCGGGTGAAACTGATTTTTGTGGAAAACTTCAGTTTGTAAAATCATATGCTCAACTGCAATTTTGGTACGGTAAAAACATATGTTCAACTCCAATTTTGGTACTGTAGTGATTTTGATGGCAATCTAGAGTCTAGCTGAATAGCCGCTGTGTGTAGTGATTTTGGTGGCAATTTGGAGTGTGCAAAATCACATCTGTAACTGTAATCTTCAAGCTTCATCAAGAGAGAAAATTGGTCTATCAATTTTTTGTGAGCAAAAGTTTCACCAACACACAACAGGTTAGTAGACAATATTTTCTTCAGAAGAGTAATGGGACTACATTTCATTTGTTAAGTATTCTTAAAAATAAAAAAGTATGTGTTAATAAAAAAATGAAATCTTAATATTGCATTATTTTAAATCAGTAAAAATTTTACACTCTTTATTTCTAAGGCAATGCTTAGTCTTACCTGTCACTGCCAAATTTTCTACTAGTTAATTGTCGCACTTTTGAATCCTCATTCTTTGAAATATAAATTAGTAGGGGGAAAGAAGAGTTTTTGATTAGCAGGAGAAAACACCTCCCAAGAAAATAGTCAACAAAAGGAGAAAAACAAATATAATAATAAATAAATGAAAGGGGTTGTACGGTTATTTTATATTTTTATGATGAACTATAACTGATTGAATGTTTGAAGATGTTAAGTTGATGATCATGCAAAACATTAAATCAGTTAATTTATTGTGTTGTCATTGATGTCAACTTGATATAATCTGTATGGTCATGGACATACTGCTAAAGACTTCAAAGAACCGATGAATCAAAGGCTATGCTATCAGTAATGCATAAGAGTCAAGTATTCACAAAGTGACTGTATACACCAACGGAGTGCACACCGACGGACAGAGTAAAAGAGAAAAGTCACAGTGTTACCCGATGAGAAAATGCACAACATTACCTATGAGGAGTTACAGTGTTGCCCGACGAGCAAAGCATAGTGTAACCCGATGGACAAAATTACAGTGTCAACTGATGGAAAAGACAAGGACGAAGGTCCCGATGATAACCAAAGTCACACCGACGACTAACTGAAGTATTGACCGATAGAACAGAGAGTTCAGAAACGACAAAATGCTTAGCTGTCAAGAGCTAAAGATAAACTTAACTGGCACTTATCATTGTTTTAATCAATAAGATAAAGGTAGAGATAAGTAAAGGATCTAAAGTTGCTTTTTCCAGTTGGCAAGAAGATCTCAATGAGATAAAATTGGAGTTTTGCTTTAAATCTAAGTGGCAAGAATTGTGGATCACACCAAGAATCAAGAAAGACAAGAAACGGTGAAATCATGTCTATTTAAGAGACAACTTGATTCATTATGAATTTGGGGGAAGAGGAGAAAAAGGATAAAAGAGGAAAGATGCTAAAGAGATTCTGAAGGAGAAGAAAGTCTTCATTCAGTCCTGATCAACAAGCTGAGGAAAGAGCTAGATTTTGCAAATACCGATGAAAAGTGAAACGACATCACAGAGCAGAACAGTGTGGAGCAAAGGTATTGAATTAATTTTATTAATCAAAGAGGTAATGCACTTACAATAGATCTAAAAATCTTCAATTCAAGTTGTATGTGTGAACATATCACTTTATTATTTCAGTTTAACCATTGAAGCATCAAGTCTCTTAACTGAGCAGGACTTAACAGTCTTCTATAGTTGAGATACATCCCAAGGAGTATCAAAAAGTTTGATCATACAAAGTAGCATTGGTTATGCCTGATACCTATTGACAGGCCAAGTGAGTGTTTGATCAAGGATGGTAGCATTAGATGCCAGACACTAAGTGACAAACTATCTATCTAAATCCTCTAACAAGGTCACACCTAACAGTGTGTTTGTAACCTTTAATAGGGTTGGCTCTTAACCAAGCTCACTTCGAAAGAGTGAAAATTTGGGGTACCGGTCCCAATGGTTTTTCCATTAACAGGGTTTCCATATTAAAAATCCACATGTTATGTGTTTATGATTCATTTCTTTACTGTTTTGCATTTTACATGAGCAATTCTGGATTGATCGGTATACTCTAATTATTTAGTGTGTTTCAGTAAATAGATGACTGCTTATCGGTAAACATATAGAGGGAGGTTTTACAAAGCATTCCGACAAGTAGTAATTTGATATAAGTATTTCAAGGCATTCATCTTCTAGGACTGAAGATAACTAGATGCATAATTTGTGGTTATAATTTTTAAGGGTTGAGTTAAGGATTAATTTTTGAGGCCACTGATTCACCCCCCCTCTCAGTTATTACTAACAATTGGTATCAGAGCTTGTGTGCTTAGAAGGAAGGTTTCAAGACCTAAGCTAAAGATCACAAGATGAACAGACGAGATGTGCCCAAGTTGAACAAAGACAATTTTGCTTCATGACAAAGTAGAATAAGACTCCACTTATCAGGTATTGGAAATGATTTTACTCAATACTTATATAATTAATATTTTTTGCCCACCGGTGCACCCATAGTTGAAAAAATGAGAGAGAAGCATGAGCACAACTGCATGATGATAGAGCTTACTTCCTCACTCTCTGATGCTGAATTTGAAGATGTCAAAACCTGCAAAACTATGAAGTAAATGTGGGACAAATTAATGCTTTTACATGGTGGTGAAAAGAATGTTCTGAGAGCCAAGGTAGAAATCCTTAGAGGAAAGTTTTATGATCTCAGAATTAAAGAAGTTAAAAACATCACACAGTACAACACAAGAATCAAAGAGGTAGTCAATGCTATCTGAGGAGTTGGAGGTGTACTAGAAGAAGATACAGTGGTAAGTAAAATTCTAAGAACCTTACTACCTACTTATGCTAT
>MU227244.1:13385344-13433612 GCA_018584345.1 Thuja plicata | reverse complement strand
AAATGCTTATTGGGTGAAAGGATTGAATTATAATCTATTGAGTGTTTCTTAGTTGAATAATTCAGGTCACAGAGTAGCATTTGAAAATAAGAAGGCAAAGATCTTCAATGAATCAGGAAGTCTGATTAGTACTGGTGAGCAGACAAAAGGTAACTTATTCTATCTAAATGATACTGACACCACTTGATTAATGGCTAGAAACAAAGACATATGGTTGTGGCACAAAAGATTATGTCATGTGAACTTTGAAAACATGATAAAGATAAGAAAAAAGAGAAATGTAAGAGGTTTACCGACGATGACTAAACCCGACAACATCATGTGCAAAAATTATCAAAAATGTAAGATGACAAAGTCTAGTTTCAAAAGAAAAACCCATACATCTGATGTCATTCTAGAACTAGTCCATACTGATTTATGTGGACCCATGAGGACAAAGAGTTATTATGGTGATAGATATTTTATTCTCTTTGTTGATGATTACTCTAGAATGATGACAGTCATGTTTCTAAAAGATAAATCAGAAGCATTCAAGATGTTTAAATGGTACAAAGCAATGGTTGAGAAACAAAGTGGTAAGGAGTTAAAATACTTAAGATCAGATAGAGGAGAGGGATTTGTTTCAGATGAATTCACTAACTTTTGTAATGAGCATGGAATCAAAAGACAGGTCTCTGCACCGAGAACACCACAAAAAAATGGAATTGTTGAAAGAAGGAACAAATCCATTGTTGATTGTGCAAGGACAGGGATGATAGAGAAAGGCATCAAACAAATATTCTAGAGGGAACCTGTCAGTACTACTATTTACACATTGAATAGAGTACAATTGAAGAAAGACATTGTTGCCCCATTTTTGTTGCACATATCTTTAGAGCAAAATGGATGTTTGGTGTGTAGTAGTGGTCTTGAAACATCATGTAAGTCATGAGTCTAAGTCTAGATTTTCTCTTTAGGCTAAAGAAGCCTTTATCAGATTTTCCCAAATTGCCTTCTCCTTTGTAAGCCGGGGGTTTGTTATCCAAAATCATATCATATTGGGTAGGTTAAGATCCCAAATCCGATAAAGGTCACAATTTAGAATTTTTTAACATTGATCTTACGTGATTTTGTAATCTTTAGCTTTGATACTTCATTTTTGCCTCATTGACAAAAAAATTGGTTCTGGGCTTCTCCATGGTGGATAATCACCTATAGAGTGCCTTTTTGACAGTCAACAATTTTTGAAGGTCTCAGCGATCAGTGGAAGTTGGAGATAGATAATTGAGGCTAGAAAGACTATTGCATTCAAAATGAAACCCTAGGGGCCAGAAAAATGATCGAATAATGAGAAATCAGATATCAAAGGTTACCAATAGAAAAGAGGAGAGTGGCTTCTCCACTACTTCAAATAGGCAGGTTTTGACCCATAAGATGCATTTTTTTCCAGATCGTCATATGCAAGATTCATGAGGAAAAATTGATTTATGAGGAGATTCAAGGCATAAAGGAAGCAGATGAAATCGCAACACACCATTTTAGTATTGTAACAAGTTAGAATTTCTCTGTGGTGGATTTTCGAATAAGGAGTGCTCCAACAATGTTTCTCCACCCAAAGGAGAAGCGGAAAAGCAATTATCCGCTACCTCCAAAAAGTTATCGTTACAGTTATCAAAAGTGAAAAGATGTTTCTTAACAGCCCATATAGGTAAAGTAAGTAATTCAAATAAAGTCATTTTACCTCTTAATAGATTTTTTCATAAATACTTAAGCCTTTTCATTCATGTGGCGTGGGAAGTCGGCCGTTAACAGTAAGAATTTAGAAGTTATAAAATCGGTGAAGTGTTTCAAACGGAAATTACCATCTATTTGACAAATTGTCTGATTTGAAACCTCTAGCAATATTTATTCTTTACTTTCAATTTTCCTGAGATAGATTCCTAAGTTCTGATTCAAATCTATCGAAGCGTGGCAGCCAAATTTATGGGGTTCGATGGGATGAATAGCATTACTTCTAACTGGCATAAAATCATGGATACTTCTTTGAGATTCTTCGATATCAAGAGCTTTCACATAAGGCTGGATGCTGAGAGGATACATCTTATCACTGAAAAGCTAAAGGAGAGCGGGTTAGTTGAAGCCGTCGGCTTCCCCATTGCAATTCAAGCTCTAGAGCTTGTTAGAGAATGCATAGCTCACTATAATCTAGACACTAAGAAAATTATCTTGCCCTATTATACAATATTTTTATCTATCGACCGTGACTCCATCCAGAACTCCCTTTGTATTCCAGAGCAAGTCAAATACTTAGAGATGACCTAAATTCAGGCAGTTACTAAGTATGTAGCGAAGAAGGTTGTATGGATGAAGGTGATAATGAAGATGTGGTTCTAGGAGTCAAGGAGCGCCAAGGGAAAGTTTCCCAAAACACTATACGACACAAACCTGAAGCTGGAAATTGTGGACATCTTGGTATTGCTTCACAGGATCAGAGGTGAGAGCGATGCACTTAATTTCATTGAGCACCATTTCTTCCTAGTTTAGGTGATTTTTTCTCAGCATCATTTCATTGATTGGGCTCATATGGTAAGTGAAAACCTCTCAAATGCCCTAAATAGAGCTAAGCACAAGAACAAGTTCTATATGTCCTCGATTTTGCTATACATCTTAGCTACAATTCAACTTTGGCTAGGACTTCCTAGGCTAGAAGAATTTCTGGAAGATTTTAAGAGTTATGAGTTCTTCCCTTGTTTGCAATTGCATAACAATTATACAGAATATCTCAAAGTTAATGATGCATTTACAATGAGACTGTGCAGGGAGTTACAAGGTTGCCCAGAATGGAGATTTTCTCCAAAAGCCATGGCATTCATCAGCCAATTTGGAGCTTATTTTATCCATTTTGCAAATTTCTCAGACATTCTTCTTGCAACATTCGACGATTTCCCTCTGAAGCTGCCTAGATATGCAGACGACATGATCATGTTGATTTAGGTGATGAGGAAAGTAGTCCAGGTGAAACTGATCTGTGCGGGCACCTAGAAGAAAGGCTATGATTTCCTGATGACTATTGGAGCCTACAGTTGTGCATCCTGATCCGATGCAAAAAATGTTTTGAAAGCATTCTCAAAGAAGTTTCAATTGGAAACATATGATGTTCTGAGGCCACAATATGATCCTGTAAACTATGCCCGAGATTACTTACAAATGGGTCATTTTATTCATCACATTGATGACATAGAAGATTATTTGGAAAACTACAAAGATGACCTAGAAAGCAGGGATCAATTCTATGCAAGATTAACTATCGAACAAATTAAAAGGTTCAAAGTTAAGATTGTAGTTGAAGGCATAGAAGATGATGGCCAACAAATGTATGATGACACATACCTAGAGAAGATTAAGCCCCTTCCTATAAGCTCTAAACCCATGCTAGGTCAAGCTATTGATGACTTGGAGACCTTGATGGGTGGGATTTACAAAAGGACAGAGCAATGAGTTGAATGGACTGCGGGCAGGAGGAAGAGGTCAGAAAGGAGACCTCCATCTTGACAAACTCTAGCTAAAGAGACCAGGAGTACTCCTGCATCATCTTCAGTAACTATCTTGACTGTAGCCAAGGAGCCAACTCAACCAGTGGGTGGAGGTGATGAGCCTCCAGAAAAGATGATTCCATTGGAAAAGACATGTGGAGATGGGTCAGCCCCTATCATTGCTTCCACAGAAGAAGCGGTCTCTACAGAACTAGTCAAGTCTACGACTGAGCCTGTCAAGAGTATAGAAATAGAGCAACCAGCCAAAGTCAGCACTATGGTCACACAAAGTGATACTTCGACCCAAGATACTCTGAGGCAAGGGTCTCCTGTCATATTCGAAGTGGGTGAAGATAGTTCTAGCATTGCGGCTACAGAATCAGATGAGGAGGTTGGAAAGAAACAGAAGGTTGCTCAAGTTATTAAATTGGTTTCCTCCTCTCCTACCTCGGTGAATCCATTTGCTTTAAGGCCTAAATCCACCCCTTCGATCATCAGGAAGCTATTCATAGAAGAATTGGTCTCTGCCACCAAATTCACTAGTGCAGAGTCTTGGATAGAGAACACTTTAGAGCGCAAGAGGAAGAGGATAGAAGAGGGAGCTCCCAGTAAAGATACTCTCTCACGGGCCCTACAATCTAGTGCAACCATGAGCAAGGTAAAGAAAGAAAAGAAACTATCTACATTAGGCCAAGACCTAGAAATAGGGCAATTTACCATGGAGGTAGCGAAGCCCACCAAAGAAGGCAGGATTGAATATTTGACTGCCTCTAATTTTGAGCTACAGTCATTTGAAACATGATTGGTTAGCCATGATACTAAGGTGGATTGGTGGAAATCCACTAACATTTTAATTGAAGAAGAGCTCGAGGAGCTCAAGAACGCTAAATTCCATCTTAAAGCAGAGGTCACTAAACTAACTAACTTTATCAGACAGTTAGTTACTCCAGCCGACAGTATTCCGAGCGACCAAACCACTTTTGATCCCAATGCTGTAGAGGATCAAGCTATCATATCCAAGTTGTAGGAAGACAGACATTTTTGGCAGATTTCTAAATGATGGATCAAAAGGCTCAAATCCGAAGGGCTAGTATTTATTGAGCAGCTGGGTGACACTCTACTAAAGGTGGAGAAAGAGAGAAGCTACATTGAAAAGAATTTGCAGACTCTCACATCAGAGAGAGTAAAGTGTCAGGAATGCATAGTCATGCTGCATGTAGCAGTTAAAATGAAGACAAAAGAGGAAATAAAAGCCAAGATCTTGCAGAAAGGAGATGAGCCTCTGATCGAATGGCTTCAAACCCTAGAGTTTAAGATTGAAATGATCATTCAAGCTGAAGCAGAGCAGCAACAGACGGATGTTAAAATCAAGGAGGAACAAAACAAAGATTTTAAATAGCTCCAGGTGCTTCATACAGAGTCACAAACAAGCAGTCAAGGAAAGGAAATGATCAGAGTGACCAACATGGAGAAATCCTTCTCCGACTATGTGTATAGGCTGGCAGAACAGTCTTCTACTCACTTGGATAAGGTGTCAGAACTCCAATAGTTGAGTGGGTGCATATATAAATCTATGGAAGAGTTGAAGGATTCGTTAGATGCATTTAAGTGCCTGAACAAAGATCATTCCAGGTCGCTCATCAGATATACCAATCTCCATATCAATAGACATGAAGAGATAATTCCGGTCATCACAACTGTCACCACCTATAGGGTGAAAATAGATAAGGGGAAGAAAATGGAAACATAAATATTCCCTCTTGTATTAATTTTGATAGAGCTTGTAATGAATAAACATTTGTTTATCATTTCTGGTTAGGGTAGTTGAACCGTTTCAGTTACCCCTTTTTTTTGTAACTGTCCAACTCTGGGATCTATATGTACTATTTTGAAAATCAATACAAAGGTTGGCTAAATTTTGGTGTGAAGCACTTCATTTTTGCTGAGTCAAATTTTTTTATATCTATATGCCAATACTTTAACTATTCCATTGCATTTATCTTTCTGTCAATTTGAGCGTTTCTTTAAATTGGATTTACAATTCGTGATTGAACTAAAGTTATGTATTATGATTTGATATGTTTAATTGAAGGGAAATCTGGGCATTGTCCATAAATTCTAAGAAATGTTCTTATGAAATAGATTGATTCATCATCGTTGAGTTATCATTGATCTTTAGTTTTGCATTTACATTTTCATTATCATTACTTGCATTACCAATTTTAGGATCTTATATGATTTGTAAAGTCTTGAAATTTGGCTAGATAGAAATTTGAATCTATTCGCCTGAACTAGTTCCTGTCTAGGCCTAGTTTGGATAGCCTCTTCTGTTCTCAGGTTGAGAAAAAACCCCTATTAGGTTAGAGAAGAACAAAATTCATTGAATATTAATCACTCAAGGGAGCTATACCTTCAAATTTAGAGGGAAATTAGTTATTCAGTTACATTTCCCAAAGGTTGTATTCGATTGTCTCTTTCAGATTTGGGTATTTTAGAGTGAAAGTGAAAAAGAACAATCCGTTTACCAAAAGATTTTTGGCAAATCTACTGGGAAAGAAAAACAATCACTAGAATAGAAGCAATATAATGAGTAATGATGGTTCTTCCAAGACAATCAAGAGGATTTCATCTCCTCACTGAATACTTTTGTCTAGAGACAGAAGAAATACTGAGCATTATAGAAACGCCAGTCAAGTGCCTGAACAAGAAGGAGTGAGGGAAGAAGCACTTGAACAAGATATTCAAAGGAGGAACTTAAAAAGGGCTCAATGCCAAGCAGAGAATGAAGGTAGATTTCTCAATTAGTGGAAGCGCTAGAGTTTAAAATATTTCTCCGAAGTATAAGGAAAGAAGGTGGTATAGACCAAGTCTTTGAGAGACTTGCAGAGATTGATTTTTCTCTACTTGAGGTACCTCGTCAAAAGAACAGAAATACTAAAAGAAAAAGTAGGCCTCCTTCACCTCCTAAAAATTCATCTCTTTTGTCTACCACCTGTCAAGTGCTAACCTTGCACGGAGTAGTTTCTCCTCCTTTTTTGAACTTAACACCTTACTTACCTCAAGCAGTTATGGCACTCCCTTGGGCAGCCACAATTGGTCCTCTACAGTTAGCAGCATATAATCCACTTCCCTTAAGGTCAAGGAAGAATTTTCCCAAATTCTCTGGAGATGGGATAGTATCTACAGATGAACACATTGTTGCTTTCTTTGTGGCCTTTAATATATTAGAAGTACAAGATGAGGATGTTGCTATCAGATTATTTGTTGAGACCCTTGTCGAAGGTGCAACAGATTGGTTCCATCATTTGCCCATCTCTTCTATCACAGATTGGGCTTCCATGAGAATGGCTTTCAAAAGAAGGTTCAAAACTGTAGAAGATGAACATGCTCTATTAACACAATTGACTTCTATAAAAAAAGAGCCCTCAATAAGTATGAGAGATTTTGTTGCTAAATTTAACAAGCTAGTTAAACGCATCCCAGCAACTAATCAGCCTACTACAGGTAATTTGAAAAAAAAAATTATAAGTGTTATGGCTCCTGATATCAGTTATGATTTGAGAAGGAAAAACCCAGGTAATTTGAATCTCACCCAGAGGACTACAGTAGAATTAGAGGATCACATGATCTCGACAGGAAAATGAAAATGAGAGATGCAAAATAAGGCTAGTACTAGAAACACCACATCATCAGATGAGATGATCTAGAAATTGTCTAATGAGTTCATTGCTTTCAAAAGACAACTTCCTAGATTTAACAATCCTTACTAGTGGAATTTCCAAGATTAGCTTGGGAGAAACAGTGATGCAAGGAATACTAATTGGAAAACATTACAATTTACTGCTCCTCCACAAAGGCTGGCCATAGAAGCCCCTCCAAAAAGGGGAAACATGTGTGTTTTTCACCTAAAAATAGATCATGATGGAGAAATCTGCCCTGATGTAGCCCATGCCTGGAAAATGCATCAAATAGATTAATGAAATGCTGGAGTATCTGGTGCCGAATTAGATTTGTTCTCACATGGCGACTCTGAAAACTTATTTTTTGAGTACATATCAGATTCAGAACAAGATGTGGCATGCTATGCTACTATAGATGGGACATCCTATGCTGTATTAACCTAGAATCAGAAAGATAAAGTCCTTGTTTCCACACCTTTGCTAAAAGGTAGTGAGGCGTCTACTTCTTACTCGAAAGATGCCAACAATGGAGTGAAAACTTTGAAACCTGGTAAGGAACAAAATTCTTTTGATATTATTCAATTCTACAAATATTCTAGAATTCAGATTTCTCCCATAGACTATCTCAAGTCTAATCCTATAGAATTGCAAGAATTAGTGGACTTTTTTAAAGGAGGGACCCAAGATTTAAAACAAAACGTTATAGCTTCAGTAGAATAAGAGTTTGTTTTGGCAGGTCTATTTGAACAAGGAGAGTCCTCGGTTTTGGCTACCTCCCCTGGGTGGAATCCCGACCCTTTCTATGTGTTGTTGTTTATAAATGGTTGCAAGTTGAGTAATTGCATAATAGACTCTAGTGCCTCAGACAATGTGATGCCATCAAATGTAGCCAAAGATTTAGGTCTCACCCTCACCAAAGCCCATGGTAGATGCTATTCTATGGATGATAAAGAAGTCCCCTTGATTGGGCAAATCAAAGATGCTCAAGTAGCTTTAGCAGCACACCTTGAAAAGAGAATGTTATTAACCATACTAGTTGTTGATGTACCTATTAGCTACGGTTTGCAATTGAGCAGAATGTTTTGCAAGGATTTAGGAGGAGAAATAAAGTTGGATTGGTCCCAAGCTTTTATCCCAGTAGGTAACAAAAAGATAAAATTAGTTCCTGAAGAGAAGGAAAAATTCATAGTTCTAAAGTCTAATGACCCCAAAGCCCAAATTCTATACCAAGAATTAGAGTTTGTCAATTACATGCTATTTACGAATAATCATGATGAGGAAGCCGAACCTAGAGAAGAGAAAAATCATTTTTCCGCTGAAGAAATGTCACCACAAATTTGGACTTTGGAGTTTGATGGTAGTTGCACATCATCACAATCCTGTGCAGGCGTAGTCCTAATATCGCCAAACAGAGAATGTGAACCCATGGCTTACAAATTGGAGTTTGGAAACACCAACAACATGATGGAGTATGAGGCCCTACTTCTGGGAATTATTGCTACAAAAGAGAGAGGTGTGAAAATCGTAAGAGCCCGAGGCGATGCCGAGCTAATCGTGTGCCAAGTTAAAAATAATACTCTGTGAAGAACCATATATGAAAAAATTATAGGAACAGGGTATGGGAAGAAATTTAAGCCTTAGACACATTCTTTATTGAATCTATGCCAAGAGAGATGAAATCTAAATTAGACTCCTTAGTAGTATCAGCCTCATTGCTCCTCCCTCATCTAGATTTCAAAGATAATAAGTATCAAATAAAATTGATGTATAGACCGTATGTACCTGACAACATGGAAGATTGGTAGGTGTTTGAAGATGATCAGAATCTCCTTCTCTTTTTAGAGAGTGGTAGTGACTTTCATAAGGATGCCCCTGGTAGTCATAAGGAAGATTGTCAGAATAATCAAAAGAGAGATAAGTCGGGTATCATACAATTGCAAGGTAATATTATCCCGCCTCATTTGGTTACACTTGAAAAGATTTTCAATATGCATGATACTTTTGTTAAAAGGAAGAGGATTGAGAGGGGCCCTACCACTGGCGAATATGAAGGAATAAACATTGGAAGTGAGAAAGACCCTAAGATGATCAACATTGGGAAATTTTGTACTGAAGAAGAAAGGGAAGAAGCCAGAAAATTTTTCGTAGAATACCAAGATGTCTTCACATGGAGTTATGAAGATTTAAAAAGCTTCATGGATGGAAAATTCAAGCATCAAATTCCTTTAAAACCCGACACTGTTCCATTCAGGCAAAAACAAAGGAACTATAATCCCAAAGTTGCAGATGCAATTTTTAGGGAAGTTGATAAAATATTGAAGGCTAAGATCATATATCCTATCCATCATTCGACCTGGGTAGCAAACATAGTGCCCGTGAGAAATACGAATGGAGAAATAAGGATTTGTGTGGACTTTAGAAATCTTAATTAGTCCTCCTTGAAGGATAATTACACTCTCCCCAATATGGATCACCTATTGCAGACCGTGGCCAGAGCTGAAATGATGTCCATGATGGACAACTTCTTAGGGTACAACTAGATAGAGGTGGAGAAAGCATATCAACACAAGAAAACCTTCACTACTCCATGGGGTACTTTCACTTACCATAGACTGCCATTTGGGTTAATCAATGTTAGGGCTACCTTTAAGAGAGTTATGGATCTTTCCTTTAGTGATATGAAGAATAAAATAATTGGTATGTATCTGGATGATCTTACGGTGTTTCCTTAAAAAAGGATAGATCACATAAAGGATTTGAGGAAAGTGTTGCAGAGGTGTAGAGAAAATGGGATTTCTTTAAATCCCAAGAAGTCAATCTTCTGTGTGACTGAAGGGAAATTACTGGGACACATTGTTTCTCAAGAAGGTATAAGAATCGATCCAGAAAGGGTTAGAGAAATCTAGCAATTGAGCCTACCTGTGAATAAAACCAGAGTAAAATCATTCTTTGGTCAAGTAAGTTTTCTCAGAAGATTTGTCCTAGATATTTCAGAGATTACCAAATGCATAATGGACATGATGAAAGGGAATATGAATTTTAAATGGAATGATCCCAACAAAAAAGCCTTCAAAAATATTAAGAATGCCATAGCCAATGCTCCCGTATTGTGTCACCCAAATTACAAGGAAGATTTCATAATTTATTGTTACTCCTCTGAGCATACTTTGTCTACTATTCTCATGCAAGAAAATGAGGAAGGGGTTCAAGAACCTATCACCTTTATGAGAAAACCTCTAAAAGATCATGAGTTGAAATACTCTCAGACTGAGAAACATGCTTTCGCAGTAGTAAAGGCTTTAAAAAATTTCAGATTCTATATCTTACACTCTCACTCCATTGTATGTGCCTGACATTGCAGTAAAAAGTGTATTAACCCAACAAGATGTGGGATGTAATAATAGAGGAGCATGGGTGGCTAAGACTCAGGAATATGACATAGAAATCAAGCCCACCAAGTGGGTGCCAACAAGAAGTTGAGTCCACTTTTTGGCCAAAAAGTGGAACTCTTTTTCCTTTTTTTTCAAATTCATCATGTTTGAGATGAATATTTGAAGCACTTAGAGATTGAATCTTAAAAAAATTCAATACTAGAAGTTGTAGTACTCAAAGTCGAGTTTCCAAATATGTAATTTATTGTAATACCCAGATGACAAATTTTTGTTTTCAATAGGCATTAATTAAACCCACATTTTAAAAGTCATTGTTTCAGGACCATACTATGCCCGTGTACGGAAAGAAAAATTTGACCTAAATGAAACTATTTCTCTCAATCATTTTGGGAAATGGTATGTAACACAGTTAAGATTGATGAATATATTTTTTTGTTGAATATAATTTCTTTTATTAATTTTTTATTAGGCTTAATTGTTGTTTTTAAAATTTCTCGTGTACGACAAGCATAATTTGACCAAAACATATGATTTTTTCAATTTTTTTTTAAAGTGTGAAGAATTATCTCTAGTTTGATGTCATATACTTTTTTTTGCGAGAAAATTTAAAATAAAAAAGTTATTAAAATAACAAAATAGCCTGTTATCTTTAGTTTGTGGACCTGTTTCAATGGAAATTCAATGAAAAATAGAAATTTTCATCAAATTTAAAAACAAATTACATATTTGGAATCTACATAGTTTGATCTATAATGGGTTTTTATTTTGTCTAAATATTTCATTATAAACATCTTCAGATATATGTCTAAAGTCCTTATTTTGTATGGACACTAGCAGAGGCTTCAAGTTGTAGGTCAAACCAGGTCCAAGGCTATGGTTCAGCTATCCAAGCCTCTTTCCAAACCAAAAGCCAATAGTAAAAGCAGGATTGAGATTCAAAATTTTAGAAATGGGATCACGTTTAGTAAACGTGACCCCATTTACCTTTATTTAAATTGACATCATATAAATGAATCGATGGAAGGTTTTCTTTAAAAAATAATATTTTTTCAAAATGAGATCCCGTTTCGATTTTAAAAATGGGACCCCATTTTGAAATGGGATCCCGTTTTGAAATGGGACCCTGTTTCTCAAATTTAAGGCTCGGGACCCCGAATCTAAACAAGACCCCATTCATTCTAAGCGGGAATCTGTTTCGTTGAGTGTGATTTCATGAGTTTGGCTAAGTATGAAAGTTCTGCCTCAAGCAAACTCATCTTCTTGCTTCAACCCAAGTTGGTAAGAGGAAATGCATTGTGTAAAGCAATAGCGGTAAATCAAGTGGATGAAGATCCTGAAGAAACACAATTGGTTTTGGCAGTAAGTATGCAAGACTCCTGGTTTGAAAATATTGTATATTTCCTGGTGTATGGTGAGTGCCCCAAAGGGTTGACCCCAAAGCAAAGGAGAGATTTAAAATTGAAGGCCTCTAAATATGTTATTTGGGAAGATAGGTTGTATAAAAGATCTATAGATGGGACCTCCTCCAATGTGTAGAAAAAAAAGAACAAGAAAAATTGTTGAAGGTGTTCCATGATGAAGCTTGCGAGGGCCATTTCTCTTCATCAGTGACTGCATTCAAGATATTGAGGCAGTGCTATTATTGGCCGGGAATGTTCAAAGATGCATACCATTGGGTAGAAAAATGTGAGAAGTGCAAAATGTTTACTGGAAAGCCATAATTAGCAGCTCTTCCTCTTAGGCCAATGATCATTGAAGGTCCCTTCTAGCAGTGGGGCCTTGATTTTATTGGTCCTATAAATCCCATGTCTAGTGCGGACCATACCTATATAATCACTACGATAGACTACTTCACAAAATGGGTGGAGGCGATAGCAACTAAGAGAACTACATCTGAAGTAGTATGTGAGTTTATTAAAGAAAACACCCTGGTAAGGTTTGGGGTACCTATCAAGTTGGTAATGGATAATGCCACATATTTCTCTTCTTGGGAAATTATGAAATTTTGTTATAAGTATGGCATTATGGTCAGCCACTCATCCGACTATTTCCCACAAGGAAATGGTGAGGCCGAATCCAGCAACAAGAACCTGGTAAACATTATGTAGAAACTCATGGCAGATAATCAAAGAACCTGGCATAAGAAGATCCATGAAGTGCTATGGGGGGAGAGGGTGACTCCTATAAGAGCCATTGGTGTTTCCCTGTTTGAGTTGGTCTATGGAATTGAGGCCAGTCTTCCATTACCATTGGAATTGGCAACTTTTAAGTTGAGGACAACAATAGAAGATGGCATCTATAAACATGGTTTAGAAAAGAGAATCCTATATTTAAAAAAGATTGAAGAGGAAAGGGAGGAGATAGTAGATCACATCACACAACATCAAATGCATGTGAAGAATCTATTTGACAAAAGAGCAGACCTCAAAAATTTATGGAAGGAGATATGGTACTGCTATGGGACAAATGTAGAGCACCTAAAGGTATGCATGGAAAATTTGAGACGCTGTGGAAAGGGCCTTTCAAGATTCATCAGACATATGAGAAGAATTCTTTTAAGTTGACTTATCCTGATGGTGAATCACTACCCCTGACATACAATGGTCAGGATTTGAAGATGTACCAGGTCTGAATCTAAAGCAGGTAACCCCTATATTGTGCCATAGTTACATTTAGTTGCTATTTTTGTTTTCCTAAATTAGGTTTTCTTTCCCCATTTTCCTTCCGTGTTTTGATTTAGTTTTGTTTTGAGCCACCTTTTTTTGAGCTTTGCCAAACTAGATACTTGAGTTCCTTGCTTGGACACGAGAATGTCCAAGTCCCCAAACAGAGCTAGTTGTTGCCCCATTTTTGTTTTGCATATCTTTAGAGAAAAATGGATGTTTGGTATGTAGTTGTGGTCTTGAAACATCATGTAAGTCATGAGTCTAAGTCTATTTTTTCTCTTTAGGCTAGAGAAGCCTTTATTGGATTTTCCCAAATTTCCTTCTCCTTTGTAAGTCGAGGGGTTGTTATCTGGAATCATATCATATTGGGTAGGTTAAGCTCCCAAATATGATAAAGGTCACAATTCAGAAGTTCTTAACATTGATCTTATGTGATTTTGGAATCTTTAGCTTTGATACTTCATTTTTGCCTCATTGGTGGAAAAATTGGTTATGGGTGTCTCCGTAGCGGATAATCACCACAGAGTGCCTTTTCCGTAGTCAACAATTTTTGAAGGTCTCAGCGATCAGTGGAAGTTGGAGATAGATAATTGAGGCTAGAAAGACTATTGCATTCAGAATGAATCCCTATGGGCCAAAAGAATGATCGAATAATGAGAAATCAGATATCAAAGGTTACCGACAGAAAAGCGGAGAGTGGCTTCTCCGCTACTTCAAATAGGCAGGTTTCGACCCATAAGATGCATTTTCTGTCAGATCGTCATATGCAAGATTCATGAGGAAAAACTGACTTATGAGGAGATTCAAGGCATAAAGGAAGGAGATGAAATTGTAACATGCCATTTTAGTATTGTAACAAGTCAAAATTTCTTCGTGACAGATTTCTAAATAAGGAGTGCTCCAACAATGTTTCTCCGCTCAAAGGAGAAGTGAAAAAGTAATTATCCGCTACCTCCAAAAAGTTACTGTTACAGTTATCAAAAGTGAAAAGATGTTTCTTAACGACCCGTAGAGGTAAAGTAATTAATTCAAATAAATTTTTTTTACCTCTTAACGAACTTTTTCATAAATGCTTAAGCCTTTTCATTCGTGTGGCACGGGAAGTCGGCCATTGACGGTAAGAAGTTAGAAGTTATAAAATCGGTGAAGTGTTTCAAATGGAAATTACCATGTGCTTGACAAATTGTCTAAACTGAAACCTCTAGAAATAGTTATTCTTTGCTTTCAGTTTTCCTGAGATAGATTCCTAAGTTCTGATTCAAATCTATCGCAGCATGGCAGCCAAATTTATGGGGTTCGATGGGATGAATGATATTACTTCTGATTGGCATAAAATCACGGATACCTCTTTGAGATTCTTCGATATGTAGAAATTTCATAGCAAGCTAAATTTTGAGAGGATACATCCTATCACCAAAAAGCTAAAGGAGAGCAGGTTGGTTGAAGCTGCCAGATTCCCCGTTGCAATTCAAGCTCCAGAGCTTGTTAGAGAATTCATAACTCATTATAATCCAGACAGTAAGAAAATTATCTTGCCCGATGATATAGTGCTTTTATCTATTGACAGTGAATCCATCCAGAACTCCCTTCATATTCCAAAGCAAGCTGAATACTTGGAGATGACCTACAGTTGGGCGGTTACTGAGTATGTAGTGAAGAAGGCTGTATGGAAGAAGGAGATAATGAAGATGTGGTTCCAGGAGTCGAGGAGCACCAAAGGAAAGTTGTCCAAAATGCTATACGACACAAACCTAAAGCCAAATATTGTGGACATCCAGGTATTTCTTCACAGGGTCAGAGGTGAGAGTGATGCACTTAATTTCATTGAGCACCATTTCTTCTTGGTTCAGGTGATTTGTTCTCAGTATCATTTCATTTATTGGGCTTATACGATAAGTGAAAACCTCTCAAATGCCCTAAATAGAGCTAAGCACCAGAACGAGTTCTATATGTCCTTGGTTTTGCTATACATCTTAGCTACAATTAAGCTTTGGCCAGGACTTCCTAGGCTAGAAGAATTTCTAGAAGATGTTAAGAGTTATCAATTCTTCCCCTGTTTGCAATTACATAACAGTTATATTGAATATCTCAAAGTTAATGATGAATTTACAATGAGACTGTGCAAGGAGTTACAAGGTTTCCCAGAAAGGAGATTTTCTCCAGAAGCCATGGCATTCATTAGCCAATTTGGAGCTTATTTTATCTAGTTTGGAAATTTCTCATACATTCATCTTGCGGGATTTGACGATTTCCCTTTGAAGCTGTCCAGATATCTAGACGACATGATCATGCTGATTGAGGTGATGAGGCAAGCGGTCAAGGTGAACCTGATCTGTGTGGGTGCCCAGAAGAAAGGCTATGATTTCCCAATGACTATTGGAGCCTACAGTTGTGTGTCCAGGTCCAATGTGAAGAATGTTTTGAAAGAATTCTCAAAGAAGTTTCAATTGGAAACCTATGATGTTCTGAGGCCATAGTATGATCCTGTAAACTATGCACGAGATTAATTAAAAATGGGTCATTCTAGTCATCACATTAATGACATAGAAGATTATTGGGCAAACTGCAAAGATGACCTAGAAAGCAGGGATTGGTTCTATGCAAGATTAACTATCGAACAAATTAAAAGGTTCAAAGTTAAGATTGTAGTTGAAGGCATAGAAGATGACGACCAGCACATGTATGATGGCACATACATACAGAAGATTAAGCCACTTCCTATAAGCTTTGAACCCATGCTAGGTCAAGCTATTGATGACTTGGAGACCTTGATGGGTGGGATTTATAGAAGGATAGAGCATTGGGTTGAATGGACTACAGGCAGGAGGAAGAGGTCAGAAAGGAGACCTTCGTCTCGACAAACTCCAGCAAAAGAGACCGGGAGTACTCCTGCATCATCTTCAGTAACTATCTCGGTCATAGCCAAGGAGCCAACTCAACCAGTGGGTGGAGGTGATGAGCCTCCAGAAAAGATGATTCCATTGGACAAGACATGTGGAGATGGGTCAACCCCTATCATTGCTTCCACAGAAGAAGCGGTCTCTACAGAACCAGTCAAGTCTATGACTGAGCCTTTCAAGAGTACAAAAATTGAGAAACCTGCCAAAGTTAGCACTCTGGGCACACAAGGTGATCCTTGATGGGTGGGATTTATATAAGGATAGAGAAATGGGTTGAATGGACTATGGGAAGGAGGAAGATGTCAGAAAGGAGACCTTCATCTCAACAAAATCCAGCAAAAGAGACCGGGAGTACTCCTCCATCATCTTCAGTAACTATCCCGACCATAGCCAAGGAGCCAACTCAACCAGTGGGTGGAGGTGATGAGCCTCCAGAAAAGATGATTCCATTGGACAAGACATGTGGAGATGGGTAAGCCCCTATCATTGGTTCCACAAAAGAAGTGGTCTCTACAGAACTAGTCAAGTCTACGAATGAGCCTTTCAAGAGTACAAAAACTGAGAAACCAACCAAAGTTAGCACTGTGGGCACACAAGGTGATACTTCAACCCAAGATACTCAAAGGTGAGGGTCTCTTGTCATAGTCGAAGTGGGTGAAGATAGTTCTAGCACTGTGGCTATAGAATCAGATGAGGAAGCGGGAAAGTAACAAAAGGTTTCTCAAGTTATTAAATTGGTTTCCTCCTCTCCTACCTCGGTGAATCCATTTGCCTTAAGGCCTAAAGCCACTCCTTCAGTCATTAGGAAGCTATTCATAGAAGAATTGGTCTTTTCCACCAAAGTCACTAGTGCGGAGTCTTGGATAGAGAACACTTTAGAGTGCAAGAGGAAGAGGATAGAAGAGGGAGCTCCTAGTAAAGATACTCTATCACGGGCCCTACAATCCAGTGCCATCGTGATCAAGGTAAAGAAAGCAAAGACACTTTCAACATTAGGTTGAGACCTAGAAATAGGGCACTTTACCATGGAGGTAGCGAAGCCCACCAAAGAAGGTAGGATTGAAGATTTGACTGCCTTTGATTTTGAGCTACAGTAATTTGATATGTGACTGGCTCGCCATGATACTAAGGTGGATTGGTGGAAATCCACTAACATTGTAATTAAAGAAGAGCTCAAGGAACTCAAGACCGCTAAAGTCCAGCTTAAAGCAGAGGTCACTGAACTAACTAACTTTATCAGACAGTTAGTTAGTCTAGTTGCCAGTATTCCGAGTGACCAGACTACTTTCGATCCCAATGCTGTAGAGAATCAAGCTATCATAGCCAAGTTGCAAGAAGATAGGAATTTTGCGCAGATTGGTAAATGATGGATCAAAAGGCTCAAATCTGAAGGGCTAGTAGTTATTTAGCAGCTGGGTGATACTCTACTAAAGCTGGAGAAAGATAGAAGCTACATTGAAAAGAATTTGCAGACTCTCACATCGGAGAGAGTAATGTGTCAGGAATGCATAGTCATGCTGCATGTAGTAGTTAAAATGAAGACAAAAGAGGCAATAAAAGCCAAGATCTTGCAGAAAGGAGATGAGCCTTTGATCGAATGGCTTCAAATCTTAGAGTTTAAGATTGAAATGATCATTCAAGATGAATCAGGACTACAATAGATGGGTGTTAAAATCAAGGAGGAACAAAACAAAGATTTTAAACTCATCTAGGGTCTTCATATGGAGTCACAAATAAGTGGTCAAGGAAAGGAAATGATCAGAGCAACCAACATGCATAAATTCTTCTCTGACTATGTGGATAAGCTGGCAAAATAGTCTTCTTCTCACTTGGATAAGGTGTCGGAATTCTAACAGTTGAGTGGGTGCATCTATAAAGCTATGGAAGCGTTGAAGGATCGGGTAGTGCAGTTAAGAGCCTGACCAAAGATCATTCTAGATGGCTCATCAGATATACCAATGTCCATATCAATAGACATGAAGAGCTAATTCCGGTCATCACAGTTGTCACCACCTATAGGGAAAAAATAGATAAGGGGAAGAAAACAGAAACATAAATATGCCCTCTTGTATTAATGTTAATAGAGCTTGCAATAGATAAACATTTGTTTATCATTTTTGGTTAGGGAATTTGAACCGTTTTGGTTACCCTTTTTTTTGTAACATTCCAACTTTGGGATCTATATGTACTATTTTGAAAATCAATACAAAGGTTGGCTAAATTTTGGTGTGAAGCACTTCATTTTTGCTGAGTCAAATTCATTTATGTCTATATGCTAATACTTTAACTATTCCATTGCATTTATCTTTCTGTCAATTTGAGCATTTCTTTAAATTGGATTTACAGTTTGTGGTTGAACTAAAGTTCTGTATTATGATTTGATATGGTTAATTGAGGGGAAATCTAGGTGTTGTCCATAAATTATAAGAAATGTTCTTATGAAATAGATTGATTCATCATCGTTGAGTTATCATTGATCTTTAGTTTTGCATTTACATTTTCATTATCAGTACTTGCATTACCAATTTTGATGAATAGTTCCTTTTCAATTAATAAAATATCAAAGTTACATATCCACAAAAAGGGGCCGGGGGACATAAGAAACACCCCGCAAAGTTCACACGGTCGGGCCGAAAACAAAGTACAACTATTCATAAAAAAAAAAAGGCATATAGCCATTATGCAACAAGAGTAGTGGCAGAAGGAGGAGAATCTTTATCATCAGAACCCCACACAGCATTGGGGTTGACAGGAGGGTCGGGAAGCGACCACCCATCATCTTTAAATTCTTCTTTTTCTTCCACCCTGGGCGGTGAAATGGCCAAAGCCAGGTGAGGAAACTTGGAGGAGGTGGCGGGAGGCTAACCAGAGCTACGGTGAGAAGCAGGAGCATTAGGAGGGGCAGACTAAGTCGGTGCCAAAGACCACCCAGAAGAGCGGCAAGGCAAAGAAGCTAAGCGGTACCGCCAACCGTCACCGCCACCTCTCAGAGAGTGGGGGCGGGGAGCCTGTGAACGCGGAGTGCGTGAGCGACACATCGAGGAGCTGTGCCCATGGCGGCGGCCTCTGGGATGAGTACCTTCAACAGAGATGGCATCCGACGGAACCCGAGCAACAGTGTAGGGAGCATTGCCCCAATGATTGAGCAGCTCCTACAGGTGAGACACCTCAAGGGCCACTTTTTTGGCCTGAACTTGAATCTGCATCATAACATTATTATATATGCAAGCCTTGTTATATAGAGAAACATTTGTATCAAGAAAGCTGTGAGAAAAACAAGAACATTCCTATCTTTCCATAATGCGAAAAAAATCTCCATCCTAAAAGTATGCCAAATCTGGGTAAGCTTGGAAGGAAGTCTAGGGGAATCTCCTAAGACAATCATGTGCCAAGAGAAAGGATCAGGCTGAAAAGGCTTGAAGAAATCATGAATCCACTGCCAATACTGTTGAGCTCTCCTACAAAACCAGAAGATGTGCAAAAAGGATTCAGGGTGACCACAGAAGGGACAACGAGGGTCTTGAACACCTAGATGTTTGAGCCTAGGGCCAACTGGGAGCCCTTGAAAAAGTAGGCACCACGCAAAAAGAGCCATCTTTGGCTCCATAATGGCAGCCCAGATGGTTTGAAAGTGAGAGCTCTAGTGAGATGTGGCTGAATGAATATGCCATCTTTGATTAAGGGTATCTATCATCGAAAGATGAGGAGATAACAAACTATAGCCCAACCATGGCTTAAAATTGTTAAAAGGCATGGCAGGATACCATTTCCAATCCTTCCACCAAGGCCTGACCGAATGAATGCCAATTTTATGAAGCGGGTTGGCAGGAATTGCAAAAACCAAAAGATCAAAAGTCGGGCAATCAGAATGAGCCAAATGATACTGCACCTGCATATCCTCCCATGAATGGAGACCCAGAGAAACTCTAGAGAAGAGGTTTTTGGGAGTCTGAATACCACGTTTGAAAAAATGTAGAGCACTAGTCCCTTGAGTCTTAGCCAAAGGGATGCCTTGAATAGAAAACAACGGAGACCACCAGAGGCTTTGTTGATTGAAAGATAGACCATTGTGAAAGGCATCACCATCCCATCGGAGCCAAGCCTTAAAAGCTTCCCAAGCTTTCCAAATGCTCTTGATAACAAAGGTACCCTAGATTTGAACAGGTTCCTTCATAGTGAGTAAGGTCTGGAGACCAATGCCTTTCCAGGTCGGCCTGTGAACTGGAAAACCCAAAGAGATGCTATGCCAAACAAGAATTTTCCAGGCCTCATTACTAGGAAGAGCATAGATAATCCACTTCACACAGAGAGCAAGACCCTGCCTCTGAGTGGAGAGAAGGCCAAGGTCGCTAGAGTCATGAGGAAGGCAACAGAACTCCCAGGCTACCCTATGAAAACCATGGCCGTCAGCACCAGAGGCCCCAAAGAAAATCTCAGAGCAAACGCTCCAGCTTGAGGTAAGAAGCCTTTGAGGGAGCCCAACAAGAGGAGTAGTAGACATGCGTAGGAGCGAAAACTTTGGAACAAATCTGAAACTTTCCAGCAAGTGAAAGAGGCTTGCAGATCCAATATTGCAGCTTTTTTTCAATCTTGGCAATCACAGCATTCCATAAATCCATAGAGGAGCCATGGAAAGCAAAGGGAATACCTAGGAAATGAAAGACTTCCCCATGCTGGACCCATTTCCAGCCAAAATTGTTAAGCTAGGCAGGGGCTGGAAGAAAAGATTGTCTGAAGTAAAGGGTTTTAGACCATTGAATAACAGATCCAGAGGCTTGAAAAAAGGTGTCCAGGCACTGCCAGGCATTGGATATGTTCTCCTCATCCTCAATAAGAGTGAGAAAGGAGTCATCAGAAAAGTGGCCATTAACAAGCTGGGAAGATGAATCAGGAAGAGCAATGCCACAAACTAATCCAGAGGAGACAAAGTTGTCAAGAAAGTAGCCAAAGCCTTTAGCAGCAAGCACATACAAAGCAGGAGCCAGTGGACAACCTTGCCGGATGGATAAAAAAATCCCAAAAGTATTAGATTGGTACCCATTGATGGTAATGCAAGCAGAGGCATCACCAAAAAGCATTTCCACAGACTGTAAAAAGTGAGGACCGAATCCAAGAGCTTGAAGCATAGCCAGAATAAAAGGCCATTCAATGCAGTCATAGGCTTTGGAAAAATCAATTTTAAGAAACAGGGTAGCCTGTTGAGAATGGCGAGCCCATTCCATCCCTTCCCAGAAAACAATAATGTTGTCAAGAATATACCTGGACTTAATAAAACTAGTTTTCTCAGGGCAGACAATAAGAGGAAGGAGATGTCTGATCTTAAGGGCTAAAGCTTTGGCAATTATCTTGTATGAGACATTCAACAAAGCGATGGGCCTCCAATTGCAGATATCCTCCAAATCACCAGATTTAGGTATGAATTTGATATTTCCTTTATTAATTAAAGTACCCAAAATTTTATTGTGAAAGGCCTCGAGATAGACTTTGTGCAGGTCAGGACCAACAACATCCCAAAAATGTTTGTAGAACTCGCAGGGGAAGCCATCACATCCTAGAGATTTATCATTGGCCATAGAGAAAGCCGCTTCTTTAAGGTCAGAGATGGTAAGAAATTTCTCACAAAAGGCACGCTGCTCAACCGCTAGGTGATTTGGAGTAACATCAATACAAGCCTTCAGAGCCTCTTCCCGGGCCGCCAAATTAACCTGCGAGGCAAACACTTGTTCATAGTGCTGAACAAAAGCTTGCAGAATGGCCGAAAGATCTGTAAGTAAGTCAGATCCTTGCTTAATCTTTTGAATACCAACATTGGTATGACGGGCTTTGAGAGAATGAAAAAACTCCTTAGAGGCCTTGTCGCCCAACTCCAACCAATGGAGGTGAGATTTGATTTGAGCTCCACAAGCAGCATAGGCATCAACAATTTGCTTCTCATGACGGAGCTGGACCAGCTCAAGCTGGAGAGTAGAATCAAATGGATTCAAGAAAAGTAAATCAGTAACATTGCGAAGAGCCTTAGTGTTAGCTTCATAAGCACGTTTTCTATAACAAGCTAATTGCCGGCCATAAATGTGAAGAAATCTAGCAATGCGGGTAATGGCGTCATTCCACCATTGAATCCAACCAAGATGAGTGTGGGGCCAAGGTTCTAAATTCTATACTTGAAGAAATAGGGAAGTGGTCTGACAAGGTAACATCTATCAGAGGAATGAGAGGTAGGCCTTGATTTTCAGAAAAGGAGAAAAAAGATTGAGCCATTATCATAGCATGATCGAGCCTCTTAAATATATGGTCAGAGCCAGTTCTAAAATTGGACCAAGTATGCCAAACCCCACCCTATTGGCCGTGGTTAGCATTGGGATCAAAAAGGCCCAATTTATTACGCATGTGATACCAGGCTTCTCTCTCTCCAGTTGTCGAGCGAAAAGGTATAACTCCTTCCTTGTTAGAGGCCAGCTCAACCATATTAAAATCCCCACACATAACCTAAGTGGCGGGAGGCAAATTGACTGCCAGCCAGTGCCAAAGTTGAGATCTTTCAACAGCATCATTGGGGGCGTAAACATTAATGACACCAAAAGAATGATTATGAAAAGAAAGCAAAATCCAGGTGACACGCTGCATCGGATCAGAACCATGAGCAATAATAGAAGAATGAAGGTGAGGTGTCAGAATAGTAATAACACCACCTTTACCAACTTCATGCTGAGAAGAAAAAATAATGTCGTCTGGCCAGATGACACGACAGGCAGAGTTAAGAAGAAACCCAGATATCTTAACCTCCTGTAAACATAGCACGTCCAGACTGTGAATTCTATAGTGGGTATCCCACACATAGTACTTTCTGGAGAGGTCAGTTAGACCTTGCACATTCCATGACAAAAAATTCATAAAAACTCTTACATGGTTTCCTCATCCCCAAGAGAGGAGAAGCTATTCTGCAAGAAGGCTGGTATAGAGCCAAAACTGGGGAGTAATTCACTAGAAGAGGTAAACCATCTTTTTTCTGGGTCATCCATGTGTCCATCAGGACTGTGAGACTGATGCAAAGGCCGGAAATAAACCAAAGAATCCACTGGTGGCGTGAGCACCACTTCAGGAGTGGAAGGCTTCACTGTAGGGATTTTCCCCTGTATAATAGGGTTTGAAACAAATGGCGATGGTAGATCACTAGAAGAAGGAGATTTTCCAGCCGAGGGTTCTGAAGGTGAAACCATAGCGGAAGTAGCTTGTGTCATCTTGGAGCTCGAGGCATTCTTGCCTTTTTGTGAAATTGTAGTCTATTCTTCTTTTTTTTCAGCTTCTGAGTGTTTGGCCGTTGCTTCCTTTGGTGGAGACTTAACCCGAGGGGTTGCTAACGGACAATCCTTCATCTTGTGTTCTGTCGATTGACACCGATAGCAGGTGTTGGGTAGGTTCAAATAGAGCACTTTTTGAGAAATGGTGAGAGCACCAATCTGAATTTCAACAGTGTCTTTGAGGTCCCTAGAAAGGTCAACCTCAACACAGACATGCTTTTGGGGACGGGCATTGAAAAATTTGTCATGTTCCATGACAATGACGTTACCAAGGGTTTTAGCAATGGACTCAATGAACGACCAACATGGCAAGGGGAGACCAAGAAATTTGACCCAAACAAGAACCCTAAGTTTCTTGTCGTTCGAGATGGTGAAGTCTCGAGATCATTTCTGAAAAATAAGCAGGGAAGACCTAACAGTCCAGGGTCCACGGTTAAAAACCACTTCCGCTTGAGAAGGGTTAGAAAAATAGAAAAGAAAAAAACCTTTGGTAAGGTTTTGCACACCGTCAAGGTGGATCCCATGAGGGGTCTAGCTCTTGTTAACCCAGTCTTTGAGGATACTTTCAGGAGGAGTACGACCCAAAAAATATCCAATTAGAGTATGCTTTTCTAACCATTCACATGTAGAATCAAATTCTTGCAGATTAAGAACAATATCAAGGTTACCTCGTGAAAAACCTTCGGGATGAACTTGTGAGGATGTTTGTTCAGAGGAGGCACCATGGCTGTCTGAAGCTTCAACTCGCGCACCAGCAACAACTGCTGGGCCGAAGTTGGCCGGAGCTATACTAAAAGCTAACCCTAATGCAAAAATCCCACAGTAAATGCGGTATGACAGATGGAAATCTCAGAGAAAAGACATAGACAATACGCCATACACATGAAACCCTAGTAGAGCACTCTCAACTTCCTTGGATCCTTTCTTGCGAACTTCCTTGAGGCCAATTTTAATGATCTTACCAATTTTAGGATCTTATATGATTTGTAAAGTCTTGAAATTTGGCTAGATAGAAAGTTGAATCTATTCATCTGAACTAGTTCTTGTCTAGGCCTAGTTTGGATAGCCTCTTCTATTCTCAGGTTAAGAACAAACCCCTATTAGGATAGAGAAGAAAAAAATTCATTGAAGATTAATCACTCAAGGGAGCTATACCTTCAAATTCAGAGGGAAATTAGTTATTCAGTTACATTTCCCAACTATTGTATTCGATTATCTCTTTCAGATTTGGGTATTTTGGAGTCAATGTGAAAAAGAACAATCCATTTACCAATAGACACCAAGAAGACACCATATGAGCTTTGGTATGGTTACACACCCAATGTTAGCTAGTTCAAAAATTTTGGTAGTCAATGTTATATCTTAAAAGCTGATAGAAATGGAAAGCTTGATTCCAAGAGTGATAAAGGAATCTTTCTAGGGTACTCCACCAAGAGCAAGGCTTATAAATGTCTAAATAAAGCCTCTAACAAAATTGTTGAAAGTGAAAATGTAAAGATAGATGAATTTGCAAAGAAGAATGAAAAGGAAAGTAGAAAACAACTAGAGGACTACAACAAGTTTTTTTACAATGAAGAACTTGACACTCTACCCGACCAACAATGTAGAGCTCCTGAGAAACAGATCATTGCACCCGAGCATCAGGCTACAAATATTGACAATTAGGATATTTCTCAAGATGATGTACCAACTGATGGAGAACAAAATGAAGGACAAAATTATGATCAAGATGATAGACAAAGAGCTAAACCTATACTCACTAGATATGTTAGAAGGAACCATCCACAGAACCGGATCATTGGAGACAAGAAGGTTGGTATGAGAACCAGAAGTAAGTCTCTAAACACAAGATGTCTTATTTGTGATTTTGAGCCAAAATCTGTCAATGCAACACTTGATAATGATGAATGGATAAGTGCTATGAATGAAGAGATTGAGAAGATAGAGAAAAAAAGACACAGACACTTGTACCAAGACCAGATGAAAAGAATGCCATCAGTACAAAATGGATATTTAGGAATAAACTAAATGAGAATGGAGAAGTCACCAGAAAAAAAAAGCAAGACTAGTATGCAAGGGGCATGCACAAGAAGAAGGGATTGACTACGGAGAGACCTTTGCACCCGTTGCAAGGCTAGAAGGAGTGAGAATATTACTTTCTTATGCCGCATTTAAAGGCTTTAAGGTATACCAAATGGATGTCAAGTCTGCATTCCTGAATGGAATACATGAGGAAGAGGTATACATTGAGAAACCAGAAGGGTTTGTTGATCCAAAGAAGAGGAACATGGTATGTAGACTACACAAAGCCTTGTATGGATTGAAACAAGCACCCTGAGCCTGGTATGAAAGACTTCATTCCTATCTCATAAGTGTTGGATTTGTAAGGACTAGTGAAAACAATAATCTTTATTTGAAGGAAGATAGTGATGCTAACATTTTGATTATTGAGATATTTTTTGATGAGATCATATTTGGAGGCAATGATATGCTATGCAAATCATTTACTAATGAAATGAGCAAAGAGTTTGAGATGTCTATGTTTGGAGAGATCAAGTTCTTTCTTGGTTTATAGAACATGCAACAAGATGAAGGTATTTTCATTACACAATCCAAATACATCAAGGAAGTACTGAAAATATTCAAGATGGAAGAATCCAAACTAGTTGGAACACCGATGGAAAATGGATGTAAGTTGATAAAGGAGGACAGATCAACAGAGGTAAATTAGACTTTGTACAGATCAATGGTTGGGAAACTCATGTATGTTGTACATACTAGACCAGATATTGCACATGCAGTAGGAATAGTTGCAAGATTTTCTGCTAATCCCAGGGAATCACATATGACTGCTATGAAAAGAATCCTAAGATGTCGAAAGAATACCGAGGAATATGACTTATGGTATAGAAGCAAAGGCAAATTTGAACTTAAGGTCTTTACCAACGCTGATTAGGCTAGAAATATTGATGACCGGAAGAGAACAATTGTAGGAGAAATCTTTATGGGTGACAGACTTGTCACATGGATCAGCAAGAAGCAAGGCTGCATCTCTCAGTCTACTGCAAAAGAAAAGTATGTTGTTCCTGCTACAAACTGCTCAAATATTGCATGGATCAAATAGTTACTGGAAGGTATGCATATACAAATTCTTGAACCATTAATTATCTACTGTGATAATTTACCAGTGCAATAAACATTTCCAAAAAACTAGTCATGCATGCTAAAACAAAGCATATTGCAATCAAGTATCATTATTTAAGAGAACAAGTTCAAGCAAAGGAGGTGATACTTGAGTATGTGCAATCAAATGAATAATTGGCCGATATCTTCACCAAGCCACTTCCCAAGGATGCATTTGAGTACTTGAGAAAGAGACTAGGGTTTAGACCCTTGTCTACTAGTTAGTAAGATGACTAGAAGGTTGCATCAACCTACATATTATGAGAATATCATTCATGTTGATGCAAGTAGAGAAATGGACTTCAAAGATACATCTATACACAACAAGGTATTTATCTACTTCGAGCACCAGAGTTGTTATATTTCTAATGGATTGGGAAATTCAAGGAATATATTATGGATAGAAAGGATTCGTTTGGCATTACTGTCAAACATATTTTTTTGGCATTGCTGTCAAAGGGAGAGATTATATCCATTACCACTTCAGGGAGAGATTCCATTATCACTTCAGGGAGAGATGTAACTAGAAAGGGATAGTACATACAAAGGAAGAGAATTGTTGAAAAGAGACATCAAAAGAAGAGAACAGTCAAAGGGAGAGAATTTGACATAGGGAGAGAACACATGACATCAGAGAAAGAAAGATTCTACATCTATCCAGTGAAGGGATTGAAGATAGAGAGAAAGATGTAAGAATCAAATCTAAGCTATAAGAAGCTTACCGAGGACCAGATATTTGTATCGGTTATAGTACATAAGATTGGTAGTTTGATGAACTTCAACTGTTATATTTCATATTGTATTAGTAATAATATAGTGTGATAATGTAGTGTGTTGCCATCAATGCCAAAGGGAGAGATTGATGAACTATAACTGATTGAATGTTTGAAGATGTTAAGTTGATGATCATGCAAAACATTAAATCAGTTTATGTATTGTATTTTCATTGATGTCAACTTGATATAATCTATATGGTCATGGACATACTGCTAAAGACTTCAAACAACCAATGAATCAAAGACTATGCTATCCGTAATGCATAAGAGTCAAGTATTCACAAAGTGACTGTATACACCGATGGAGTGCACACCGATGAACAGAGTAAAAGAGAAAAGTCACAGTGTAGTTCTGATGAGAAAATGCACAGTATTACCGATGAGAAAAGTTACAATATTTCCCGACGGGCAAAGCATAGTGTAACCTGACGGACAAAATTACAATGTTTCCTGATGGAAAAACAAGGACGGAGATCTCGATGAAAATTGAAGTCACACCGACGGAATAGTTAGTTATCACCGATGACTAACTAAAGTATTGACCGACATAACAAAGAGTTCAGAAATGACAAAATGCTTAGCTGTTAAGAGCTAAAGATAAACTTAACTGGCACTTATCATTGTTTTAATCGACAAGATAAAGCCAGAGATATGTAAAGGATTTAAAGATGCTTTGTCCAGTTGGCAAGAAGATCTCAATGAGATAAAACTAGATTTTTTCTTTAAATCTAAGTGGCGAGAATTGTGGACCACACCAAGAATCAAGAAAGCCAAGAAATGGTGAAATCATGTCTATTTAAGAGACAACCTAATTCATTATGAATTTGGGGGAAGATGAGAATAAGGAGAAAAGAGGAAAGATGCTAAAGAGATTCTGAAGGAGAAGAAAGTCTTCATTCAGTCTTTCTCAACAAGCTAAGGAAAGAGGTAGATTTTGCAGATACCAACGAACAGTGGAACAACATCACAGAGCAGAACAGTGTGGAGCAAAGGTATTGAATTGATTATATTGATCAGAGAGGTAATGCACTTACAATAGATCTAAAAATCTGCAATTCAAGTTGTATGTGTGAACAGATCACTTTACTGTTTCAGTTTAACCATTGAAGCATCAAGTCTCTTAACTGAGCAGGACTTAACAATCTTCTATAATTGAGATACATCCCAAGGAGTATCAAAAAGTTTGATCATGCAAAGTAGCATTGGATATGCCCGATATCTATTGACAGGCCAAGTGAGTGTTTGATCAAGGATGGTAACATTAGATGCCAGATACTAAGTGACAAACTATCTATCTAAATCCTCTAACAAGGTCACACCTAACAGTGTGTTTGTAACCTTTAACAGGGTTGGCTCTTAACCGAGCTCACTTCAGAAGAGTGAAAATTTGGGGTACCAGTCCCAGTGGTTTTTCCCTTAACATGGTTTCCACATTAAAAATATGTGTTATGTGTTTATGATTCATTTCTTTACTATTTTGCATTTGACATAAGCAATTTTGGATTGATCGGTATACTCTAGTTATTTACTTTGTTTCAGTAAATAGATGACTGCTTATCGGTAAACATACAGAAGGAGGTTTTACAAAGCATTCCGACAAGTAGAAATTTGATATAAGTATTTCAAGGCATTCATCTTGTAGGACTGAAGATAACTAGAGGCATAATTTGTGGTTATAAGTTTTAAGGGTTGAGTTAAGGATTAATTTTTGAGGCCACTAATTCACCCCCCCCTCTCAGTTGTTACTAGCATTTTAATGTCACCGATTATTTTTTACTACCCAAATTTTTGTATATTTTATGGATCGTTTATATTTTTAATATCATATATGCTCATTCTTATATTTTTATATATTGTTTAGATCTTTTCTGATTAGAAAAAAGGTATTAAAATTTTTCATATATATTTATCTTTTAATGATTTACATACACAAAAGAAAAAAATTATACAATTAGATAAAGAATATCAACAATAGAAATTTAACTTCTTTTTTATTTTATTTTTTAAATTTAAATAAATAGATTATCCTCTATAAAAAATTTGATATATAATTTAAATTAAATGCATACATATATTATTATATTATTTATTAATTATATTTTTAAAATAATTATATTTATATTATACTATATATCAAATTTATAATTTATAAAAATACATCAAATTTACATCAGAAAAAATGTGTTAAAATTTTTCATATATATATTTATTTTATAATGACTTACATACATATGAATTTTTATACAATTAGATAAAGAATATCAACATAAAAATAATTAACAACCTTTACTTTTTCTATATTTTTTTAAATTTAAATAAATTGATTACCAACTAATTTAATTTTAAGATTATCCTCTATAAAATTCTTGACATATAATTTAAATTAAATGTATATATATATATATATATATATATATATATATATATAAATATTATTTCTTAATTACACTTTTTATTTAAATACTTTTATTTATATTATACTATATATCAAATTTATAATTACTTATAAATTAATGTATTAATATAAATTTCAATAATACATTTAAAATAAATAATTTAATCAATATTCATAATTTAAATTTAATGTAAACATAGATTACAATATTTCTTAATTACTTTTATATTAAATTTAATTTAGAAAAAAAAAATGTAAGGACACATCAAATTTTGAAGCTTAATGTCAATATCACCATAGATTTGAAACTTCCTGATAATATAAAAAATTATTATATACCACATGGAAAAAAAAAAGAAAAGCAAGTGTACATTATTATAGGCAAGTTGAAAATGGTAGTAGCAACATATCATAGAATGATATAACAAAGATTAGCTCACATAAATAATTAGTGATTGTGAATCATTTATGTGTAAATGTACAATGATTTAAGGTAGAAATCTTGTATTATATGCTTAATGCTATGCATATATCAATGCTCCAAAGATAATGTGGTGAATAATTAAGCTTTCTTATTGGGGGCTAGATGTGAAAAAAAATGCTTGTTTATTATATTTTGGATTAATATAATTCAGACTGATTAATAAAGAACTATTTAGTTGAATAATTGACTTTACAATTTATCAGATTGATCATATTTATTTAGGGTTTGCTTAGAGATTTGTGTGATGTTATTGTTAGCTATTACATGATATTATGAAAAAATCTTGAAAATGACATTTGAAATTTCATTGATGACTAAAGATAGTAGGAGAAAGGATTTTGACTTTATAGAGTTTAAGACAGGATTATTATCATGACATTATGACATCCAAGATGCATAATTATTTTTTGACCTCTTGTTGAATGCAAAAATATTGTACAACATTGACTATGTCTACATCATAAGAGTCACATTTGGTAGCTGATTATGGAAATATATTATTCATAGAGTCCATATCCTAGGTTCGATAACTACCTATATTGTTTTCACGATTTTGTCATGCCATAATTTTATCACATTTTCATAAACATCCATGGATATCCTAGATCATAAACATGATAAGATCCTATGTACACATATATATACACTTACATTGATCTTCTATCTACAAATCAAGTTGACACCTCCATAAAAATTTATCATTTTGTTTTAGACCACCATCATACTATTTGTAGTCACATACCATCTTTATAGACATGTATGTCCTAGGTTAGATAATCACTCATGCCATCATTACATCCTTATACACATCCATTATTATATGGACTATCGTCATATATTAGACCTTCACTTACATCTATACCATAACTTCCAATCTTACCATATGCATCATGTGTCCTAGGCTTACATTACCATGCCACTCATTATTAGATCACAAGATCAGAAATATGGAACAAAATTTATTAGATCTACTTGAAGCAAAATATTGAACAATCTTTTCATTGATGAGATAATGAATTTCTATTGTATTGAGGATATAATTCTATTTATATTATGTTGATATACTAAATTTTTTAATTAAGTATATAATTATAGATCTATATAGTTGTTCTAACATATTTGAGCAAGATAGAGGGCCACCAACCCTCTAAATATTCTTCACAATGGATATAAAGTTTAAATGGAAATCACTCATCCAACTACCTGTACAAGATGTTCCCAATGAAGGAAATAATTTTTCTAGTGTAGAAATTGAGTGGACACCTATTGGAGATCATAATATCCATGTGTTGGAATCCTGTGTTGCTATCCCTCTTGAGAGCCTCCCTCACTTTGTCAAAGGATAAGGTTTACTAGATGGTAAAGAAACAACATTTATATGCAAATCACATATAGAGTTCAACTTGACAAACCCTACTGACCATGCTACCAAGATGTATTCAAGGTTTTCCTGGATTAAATATAATAATTAAGCATGTAACATTTTCTATTTTATATTTATTATATCAATTAATATAAACAAAGGATAAAAGGGAAAAGGAAAAAACCTCAAAATATGCAAAGGATACAGAGGTTTATTCAAAAAAGGGGTTGTAAAACCCACTTTATTCTTAGGGTTATGTATGGAAGACCAAATGTTGCTATTATTACATATAATGAGTTTAGCCATCAGGATGCTAATGGTGAATTTTGTCATGGAAATGATGACCTTTCTGGTAATCCAAGGAGTATGGTTGCACCAAGACTATCAAATGAATGCAAATCATATATTAAATCCTTGTTATTTATGGGCGTGGGGATTAACACAATATGTGAGCAACATTATTTAGATCCTGGTTTAATGGTGTTGATGAATAAGAGGGACACATATTTGCTAAGAAAATATGTAATGAATGCATGGAAAAGGGTGCATTCCCTTCGATCACAAAAAAATGAAGATGATGCAAAAAAGTGTAAGTTTGTGGCATGTAGAGGAGAAAGACAACTTCTTCTACTATAGAACACCAAACAATGGAGAAAAAGTTCCATTTATCATAGGAATTCAAACATAATGGATGCTATAGATGATGGTGAAATATTTACATAACTCAATTATTGCAATGGATTCCACATTCTCAACAAATAAATATGGTGTAAGTACACCAATGTCAGCTATATTTATGGATCTTAGTTTAATTGATCTATATTGTATCTAAATTTTTTTATTTATCATTGATTTCTTCTTGTGCAGTATGAGTTATATTCATAGCTTTTATTTATGAACAAGAGGCTGGCGTACCTATTGTGTGGGCTATATCCTCAAGAAATAAAGTTGAGGATATAAATGGATGGCTAGTAGAAGTTTACAAAAGAGGAAAACAATGTAAAGAATATTGGCATGTCAATGCATTCATGATAGATGATGCTAGTGCTGAGATTGAAGCAATCAGGTTTTATTTCCCACCAATTATATTTATAAAATTATACTTAATACACAGGTTATAAAAATATATCTTTCATAAATTTAAACATAAATAATTTTAGTTTAATAACTGATTTTGCTAGAATGCTACTTACTAAAATTTGTAATGTAACTTGTAGATTATCCTTCAATTGTCAAGTACTTTTATGTATTTGGCATGTACCCAGGGCATGGTTGAAAAATGTCTATAGGTGAGTTACTTTTTACTTAAAATATACATAAAAAATTATATTTTTTAACATTAGAGCTTGATATCATGTTTCATATACTAGGTTTGTAAGCAATAAAGATGTTGGAACAAATATGTTCACTAGATTGGGTGAGATAATGTATGTAATGAATGACGATGGAGACTTCACTAGTCACCTGATAAATTTTTTATGGAGGAATTCAAAGAACAGAAGGAATTTATTGATTACTTTCAAAAGACTTGGTGTCATGAAGAGAGACATATTGGTAAGATCATATATATTATTCCTTATGATAAATTTGTATTTATATTATTTAATTCTTTTATTGTATATATGCTAAGACATTATCATACTTTTTTTTAATAGCGATGTAGGCAAAAAACTTTAGAGGTTTCTCTTATGCAAATCAGGAAACTAAAGCTTCCATTGAGTCATACCACATGCACATCAAGAGTCACTACTTAACTGATCGTTCTAGAAAATGCACAAGGAGAATGGATTGGCTTATTCATGTTCTTCTTCATAGGGTAGATCCATACTATACAAATAAGAGATACTTGCAGTTATCTGAGTTTCTAACCAACATAAAAAAGGAGAGATATTACATAACTACTTTAGAGAGATAAAAAAGAATAGAGAATATAGATTTCTACCCATATGAACTCCTTCCTTAAACATATAAAATAAGAAGCCAAACCATTTCAACCAAATGGTATCTTGTGAGAAAATTTGGACCAGATTTGCATGTGTGCAATTGTCAGTGGGCAAAAAGTGGAAACACATGCAAACATGTGTTGAAGATTTTAGATCTTCTAAAGAGAAACAAAATAAACAAGAAAGTTCAATTTGTTGGTAAGTGTTATTTGAGACTCAATTTTAATATTTATATTTTAATAATTATTATATTCTTGAGAACTAATTAAATTAATCTTTTTAAACTACAGATGATGTTACTACATTGGTTGATGAAAATGACAGAGTTGGAGGGAGTTCTGGTCATGGAAATAATAATATTGGTAATATAAATATTTATTTACAAGTAAATATTACATTATTTTATGGTTCCAAAAATTAATTGATTCTTATTCCAATTATACATTGTTATACACTTTCAGAAAATCAAGATGTGCTTGAGGTTGTCATTGTTGAACCTCAAAGATTTGGTAAGTTTTAATACCAACATTTTCTAATAGAATATCAAGAGTTTTAAAATAGTTTTTGACTTAATAATTTTTATATTTATTACAGATGGTATGAGATCATCTGATACTTCTAATGATAAATTTCAAAATTCTATTGATTATCTAAATTCATTGCTCCAAAATTTACCAACTACAGAAGATGAAACAAACATTTTTAGTCAATGTGTTGAGAGATTTAAAAATGATATTCATGCATCTCTTGCTTCATCTTCCAAATTTGAATAAATTCATGGCTCAGAGAACATGCCTATGAGACGTATGTCACCATGGTTTAGTCCAAGCAAAATGTGCAAACATCACTCTATTAAACGAAGACAAAATACTATGTCTCAAAACTTAAATGAAAGAGATAAGGAGCATGAAATTTTTTGATTCCCCTCTATACGATGTAGAAAGCCAAAGAGAGAAAAGGTCATTCATCGCTCAGGCATAGCAATACAAGAAGAAAGAGATATTATCTCGCAACAAGGTGAGTACATTTATTTAAAAGTATTTTAGTTATTTCAATAGCTCAATGCTTCTTATTTTTGTTGAGCACATTGAGCATATGCCAATGTAGGTTTGGTTGATCAAGGAAATGCTCGATGACGTCAATTTCCTTTCTCTATTGATCTAAACCAAATGACAACGAATGATGCACAAGTAATAGATGGTAATTTATTAACTATTAACTATTTTTAGTAGGTTTATAAAAAAGATAGTTCCTATTCCTAACTACTTTTTTATTCTTAATCAAATAAACAAGATTTAGTTTGTGGAGATCAACCATCAATGTTCAATCTTATTCCTACCCAGACATTTCAACAAACTATTGTAGGTAACTAACAATTTCGGTATTTTTTAGATTAATTACATAGTGTGATTCTACACTTGAACATTTTATTAAATTTGATACCTGTTAAATGTGCATTTTATTGCAGCTTTAGATGATCAAGAAGATAAACAACAACATATGTTACCCTCTTGTGTTGATCTTAACTGTACATCAACAAAAATGGATGCAAATTATGGTAACAATAGTACAGATTAAAATTCATTTACGTTAACAAAATTATAAAATAAAAAATCAATCAATTTTGATTTTTTAGTTTAAAAATTAATTTATCCAAGTTGATGTGTTAAATGTACTTGTTATTGCAGTGTTAGACGATCAACAAAAAAATAAAAAATATATGTTACCCTTTTCTATTGATCTTAACCAAACGGTAACAATGCAAAGTGGAGATGGTAAGGAAATTATGAAATGAAATTCAATGTTCCCAATCTTTAATTTTGAAAATAATTTTATAACTAACTCAATTTATTTGCAGGCGTTGATGATATATATATGGAGGATCATGGTCAACATTTTTTGGATAATCATTAAAATTTATCAAACTTTATATAGATGTATTCATGATTAAATACTTTAACACTCATTGAAAATTAGGACTTAGAGGGAGTAGATTGTGGATTTAAGTTATAATATCAATCATATATAAAAAAATTTGAGTTAGATCGCTATTATATATGTGGAAAATTCCATCATCTCATTGTTTTGTGACCTTAGTTTATTTTTAGGAGATAATCAAGCAATTACTTTTAAGTCATCTCAAATTTACATCATGATTGAATTTATTACTAGTATATAACTTATCATTTTTAGGTAAATATTTTATGATTTACATGCCTTCCTAATTAACATGTGATATTTGCATCATGATTAAATTAATTATTAATATATAACATATCATTTTTAGGTAAATATCTTATGATTTACATATATAATTATTAATAAGGTTATTTGTTATTTATTTTAGAATCTTTGTTGTTGATTGATTTGTACATGCTTGGATTATTTTTAAGAAATGTAATTTGACTTGAATTCAATTATCACGAGTTAAAAAAATTCATACTATCTCAATACTAAAACATAACTATTTTAAAATCTAAATAATAAGAATAATCTTATAGAACTTTTATTAGTTTATTCAAAATATTTTAATTTAATAAAATATTTTTAAATTGTTTTATATTTTATAAGAAATGAAAATTCTTAAATACAATAAAGATTTATATTTGATTATAAGACTAAATAACTTTTAACATCAATTAAATAAAATAGAAATATTTATATTCTAAATTATTTTTGAGTTTGCAATTCTAAAGTATTATTTATCTATATATATATATATATATATATATTTAAAAATTATATAATTATATTAATAAAAAAACATATATTTAAATCTCTTCAAATAATTTATATATTATATAAAAAATTTATTACCATTAACCATCAACAAAATAAATTCCAATTACTTGTTCTCCATACAATCTTTTTCATACTTTTCACATCTTTTTGGAAGCCTACTATGATTTGACTTAGGTGGCAGTACTCAAAGTTGGCAAAGTTGAGGCACGAAGCACAAAACTAGCGGGTACAAGTGGCATGATGGTATGACATAAGACTGCTGATGAAAATTATTCAATTGTGTATTGTCATTGATGTTTACACAAATGTAGTGATTTTACACAAATGTCTATACCCAAATCGAGCACAGTCAGTGTACTCCAAGTTCTCTCGGGCATTAAAGAAGACCAAAGTGATTTTTAGTTCTAACCAAGTTCACTCGGGCATTACAGTGTTGGTCGGGCATTGAAGAATTTCAGTATTAACGGAGTTAAATATTTAGTGTCAGTCGACTAACAACAGTTTACAATTTATGTTTAATTGGTTATATGCAGCCGACAAACTTAAGTTTTATTGATTATTTGGAAGGTTATTCTGGCCGACTTGACTAGGCTTATCATATATATACAAGGTCAAGTTTGGATTGAATGCGTGAATAAATATACATTTTGATATGAAGTGTGGAGGTGAAATTAGATGGGATTCTGATTGAGGACATAACATACAAAGTTGCAATAGAATATTCGATCAGTGAGGATCAAGTTTTTAAAGCCATAGCAGAGATCTGAATCAACAAAGATAGTTGCTTCTTAAAACATGTGAATCCATTTTTACTCTCCAACAATTGTAATAGTGATCTAAATCTCTTAACATAGTAGACTTAACAGTCTTTTGTAAATCCTCTCACAAGGTGACATTTCTACATTGAAGTGTTTGAAGACCTCTAACAAGGCCACTCCTTACAGGGAGATTAAATCCTCTAACAAGGTCACACCTAACAATGTGTTATTGTAACCTTTAACAAGGTTGGCTCCTAACATGACCCACTTCAGAAGAGTGAAAAACAGTGACTAGTTGCAATTGGTGGTTTTTCCCATATTGGGTTTCCACATTAAATCTTGGTGTTATATGTGTCTATGTTATTTACTTTATGCTTTATATTTCTGCATTTAATCACTAAAGGGTAATCATAGTTAATATCTTAAGATTTACTTTGTTAATCGAGTGACAATAGAATATCTATGTTAACTGAGTAACAGTGATAAATTTGTTTAAGACATCTAAGGGACTAGGATTTGTTTTTGTAGTAACTAATTCACCCCTCCCCTATCAGTTACTCAACTCATTTCCAGCAATTGGTATCAGAGCATTTGGTGCTTATAGGGAAGGTTTTAAGTGCTTTCAGGAAAGGTTTCAAGGCCTAAGCTAAAGATCAGAGATGTCTTACAGAAGGGAGATCCCCAAGCTCAACAAAGACAACTTCACTACATGGAAAGATTTGATGAGGCTACATCTATCTACTATTGGAGATATTGGTTTGTAATTCTTGGATCATAAGTATGTGGAACCACCGAGACCTATGTTTATGGATTAGATGGTGGACATGAAGCATCATAACATAATGATGATTGATATAGCTTCTTCACTCAGCTATTCCAAATTTGATGAAGTCAAGGACTTCCCTACTGCCTATGATATGTGGAAGAAACTGCACAAAATCTATGGAGGAGATGAAAATGTAAAGAGAGCCAAAATAGAAAGTATTAGAGGTCAATTTGATCAGATGAAAATGAAAGGAGGAGAACACATTACAAAGTACAGTGAAATAATCAAGAAAAGTGTCAGTGCAATCAGAGCTTTCGGTGGAACAATTGAAGACAAAACAGTGGTTGGTAAGGTATTGAGATTATTACTTCCTATCTATTGAATTAGAGTTTCAGCTATTCAAGAGATGAGATGCAGTAATGATATAACTCTAGATGGATTGGTTGGAAGACTTACAACGTTTGAGTTAGACAATTTTTACAATTATTCTCCTAATCCTAGCAATCTTGAGTCTGAATTCAAAGCTAAATTAAACCTTGAAAAGATGAAAGGAAAACAACTTGACAGTGATAGTGATGATGATTATGATGATGAAGATTTGGAAATCATTGAAGCGTTACTTGCAAACAGAGATGCAAAAGGAAAAGGACAGTACAAAGGAAGAATACCATTGATTTGATTTTCATGTGATGAGGTTGGTCACATTGTTGCTAAGTGTCCAAACAAAGAAGACAAAGGTGAGAGAAAGTTCAACAAGTACAAAGGCAAGAAATATTACAAAAGTTACAAAAGCTACAAAAGCTACAAGGAAAAAGATAATGAAAAGACTATACTTTACTCTCATATTAGCAAGAATGACAATTGGATAATTGATAGTGGTTTTTCTCACCACATGACTAGTGATAAAACCAAATTTGAACATCTTGAGCACTATGATGGTGGGAGTGTTAGTTTTGGGAATGATGAACCTTGCTATGTGAAAGGTAAAGGTTGTATTTCTCTAATTGAAGGAATCAAATGTGATAATGCTTATTGGGTTGAAGGACTAAGGTGTAATCTACTAAGTGTGGCACAACTGAATAACATTGGTTTCAAGGTAGAATTAATGAATGGTAAGGCCAAGCTCATGGATGGTAAGGGAAACCTAGTTGGAACTAACAGGCAAACAAAAGGTAATCTATTTTATCTTGATCTCAATGAAAGTTCATATTTTATTGCACAAGTAGAAGAAAGCTGGTTATGGCATAAAAGGTTGTGTCATATGAATTTTGATAACCTGATCAATATAAGCAAGAAAAAAAGAGTAAGAGGTATTCCTATTTTGAAGAAACCTGAATTGGAAATATGCAAACAATGTCAAATTGGGAAGATGGGAAAAACTAGTTTCAAGAGAAAGAATTACAATATAGAAGAAGTCTTGGAATTAGTGCATACTGATTTGTGTGGACCAATTGGAACAACAAGTTACATAGCTGAGAAGTATTTCATTCTATTTGTTGATGATGATTCTAGAATGATGACTTTCATGTTTTATCAAAGAAAGATTAGAATCTTTTCAGAAGTTTAAATGGTACCTTGCCAGAGTTGAGAAGGAAACAAGAAATAAAATTAAATGCCTAAGATCTGACAAAGGAGGAGAATTCATTTTGAATGAGTTCAATGAATTATGCAATGAAAGAGGAATCAAGAGACAAGTATCTGCCCCAGGTACACTACAAAAAAATGGTATAGCAGAAAGAAGGAACATATCAATTATGGATTGTGCAAGAACCTTGATGATTGAAAAGAATGTTGCTACCAAATACCGGAAGGAAGCCATCAACACTACAATTCACAACTTGAACCAAGTTCAACTGAAGAAAGTTACTGAGAAGACACCTTTTGAATTATGGTATGGCTATAAACCTAATGTTCGTTATTTCAAAGTATTTGGAAGTAAATGTTACATCTTGAAGGGAGAAAGAAATGGAAAATTTGATGTAAAAGGTGATGAAGGTATATTCCTAGGCTATTCCTGTAAAATCAAAGCATACAAATGTTTGAATCTTACTACTCATAAATTCATGGAAAGTATGCATGTAAATATTGATGAATTTGTAGGGAGAAATGAAGAACAAAGCAGTAAAGAGCCTGAGGACTATAGGAACTTTTTGTATTATGAACCTGATACTATACCTAAGACATAGGCAATGGTGATTGGACAACAACCATGCCAACCACTGAATTCATCAGCACAAACCTTGTTGCAACCTATGCAACCCGAGCTTCTAACTGTTGAAACTGAGTCACAGACAGAGGGAGCTGAGTCTCAGACTAAAGAAACCAAGTCATAGACAAAGGTACCCGAGTCACAGACAGAGGCGCGTGCGAGTCTCAGACAGTGGAACTCAAGTATCAGATAGAAGAACAAAACATAATATTTGAGCATGGTGAACATAGTGGAGCAAGCCCAGAATCAAAGAGGAAGGAACCTATACTTGTGAAGTATGTCAGAAGGCATCATGCACCTCAGAAAATAATTGGAGACTAGACAGAAGGTATAATGACAAGGAAAAAAATCAAAGGTACATGTTTTCTTAGTTAAATTGAACCTAGAACTATTAAATATTCATTGAATGATGAAATCTAGATAGAAGCAATGAATGAAGAGATTGTGCAGATAGAAAAGAACAAAACCCAGACTCTAGTACTGGTGCAGGAGGACCTAAGGTTAGGAACTTTTCTAAACAAGAAGTCAAGCTACTATCCGTCAGTATTTCTCATTGGCAATGTTTGATGGTTCCTACTCGTTGGTGATGCTTGTTGGTGATGTTTGTTGGTGATGCTTGTTGGTAGTGTTCATCGGCGATGCTTGTTGGTAGTGTTCGTTGGCAATGCTAGTTGGTAGTGTTCATCGATGATGCTTGTTGGTGATGACTGTCGATGACTATGTTTGTTGTCAAGTTTGTGATCTAACACTCGGGGTTGGAAACCGATGATGTTTCTGTTGTTCTAAAAAGTCAACACTAGCACTTGGTAATGTCGGTTAACAACCCATGAAATGCGGGAGGTGACATTTGTGACTAGCTGGGTCACTTGCAATGACTCTCTATGTGTCATTTTTTCTTGAAAGGATTAGGGTCACCTATTCCTATTCTAGAAGGGTCATTTATTTCTCAGTTTGGCCACCTTTGTAGGGTGGTTGAAGTTGTCCACAAGTATCAGATATTCTGGGTGATATTTTGATGGATGTATTTATAGCTGAAAAGATTTTGTAGTCAATATAGATGGATATAGATAGATTAGAAAAGGAGAGAGATACAAATCATATCATCCTATAATAGTTTAGTTGTTGTGAATAAAAAAAAGAACATATTTAATGGATTCCATGTGCAGTGTGTGTTGTTGTGTTCCTCAAGTGAAAACCATTGGTTGAGCTTGGGGAATGAACCTCTCCTAATGGGTTCTATGGCATGAAATAGTAGCTTTATGGTGTAAGCTCGGTCTAGGGCACTTGAGGTGAAGATCTTAGTGACTTCCTCAAGATGGGGTGAAACAAAACCCTATAAGGTCTGTGCAAGAGACCTTAGAGCACAGTCAAGCTGATTGTCGGTAATAACTAGACCTGGGCAATACATTAGATTGGTATTAGAGAAAGTTTGAGAATTGGGCTTGTGTTTTTTGGGTGTGATTCTCAGATGAGTCTATTAATTCACCCAATATGGTGACCAACACAGAGCTAGCAAGGAACGTGGATGAGCAAAGAGAGGAGAACAAACTCCTGAGGGAGAAGTTAGCTGAAATGGTGTATAAACTGGAAGAAGTGCAACTTCAAACTACACCAGTCAATGAACTGATAAAGGAAGTTGATGAGAAGGGTAAACAAATGGTTGAGGAGGACATAATCCCAGAGCCAGACCTGATACTTCAAGAAGAACCATTCTTGAAAGCATTAAAAGTAATGAGTGGTAAGTCCTTAGAAGGTGTGCCTCTATTTAGTGGCAAAATGGATCCAGAATTAATCATGGAGTGGATAGAGGGTCTTGAAAATCACTTTGATTTTGATACTGTGACCGAAGCTCAGAAAGTCAGAGTAGCCAAGACAAGATTGAGATGGACTACCCTCAATTGGTGGAAATTTGTCCAAGATGAAAGGACAAAGGGAGGCAAGAACCCCATGACCAGTTGGAAAGGTATGGTGGCAAAGATGAAAGAAACTTACCTTCCTGATGATTATGAAGTGCAACTGCATAAGAGAAGGCAGAATCTGAGGTAGAAAGACTTAGAGGTCAGTTCCTATGTAGAAGAATTCCATAAGCTATGCTTAAGGTCCCATGTGATGGAAGAAGAAAGCCTAAAAGTGGCAAGATATCAAAATGGCCTTAAATGGAGCATTCAAGAAGAAATTATTCTCTTAAGCCCCAAGACTGTCCACCAATGCTATCAATTATCCCTTAAAGTGGAAGAGAAGTTCAAAAAGAAACATGACTCAAACAATAGAGGTAGAGGAAGAGACAATAGAGGTCATAAAGGAGGATATGGAGGAAGAAATCCTGAAGCTAAGAATCAAAGTGAGAATAAACTCACCGAGAATTAGGGAGAATCCAATAACACTAGAGGTGGTTACAACAGAGGAAGAGGTATGAATAACATTTCAAGAGGAAGGACTGATGGTTAAGGAAGAGGATCTTATTTCTCTTCTATGAAGTGCTATAATTATTAGCAACTTGGGCATCCTGCAGATCGATGTCCTGCAAAGAGCTCTACTTCCCAAGGACGAGAGAAAAGAGCTAACTATGTGCAAGAAGAGTCTTCTAGCAACAAGACTTTAGATATCCCCATAGGATCAGAGATGGGAGAGCATTTGATGGTTCAAAGAACACTCCTAAAAGAGCCCGTCAAAGAAGAGCCAAGCCAAAGAAGATCTTTGTTTCGAGTCAATTGCAAAATACTCGGTAAGGTCTGTAAAGTTATCATAGATTCAGGATTTAGTGATAATATTGTTTCTTTAGAAGCTGTTGAGAAGTTTAAATTGACAAGGATTTCTCACACTAATCCTTATAAAGTCACTTAGTTGAATAGAGATCAACATGTAATAGTCAATCAACAAGCTTGGATAGGATTGTCCATAGGGAGATATAAGGATAGAATTTTGTGCGATATCCTACCCATGGATGCGTGTCATCTGCTATTAGGTAGACCTTGACAGTATGACCAATGTGCAGTCCACAATGGATTTGAGAACTCCTATTCCTTCAAGAAAGATGGAATGAATTTCAGGGTACAATCAATCTTGGAAGAAGAAAAGGAAATAAAAAGAGGTCCCAACCTACTGGTGGCCAGTAAGAAAGAATTCCTAAAAACATTGGAAGGAGATGGAGTAGGCTTTGCTCTGGTTCTAAAACCAAAAGGTGAGAAGAGGAATGAAAGAGAAGAGTTTCCTTTAGAAATCCAAAGGTTGTTAACTCAATATCTATGTGTGTATATTTGTGCACCTGTTATCTGCAACACAACACTTCAATAAGTCATTCTGTTAGTGAAAAACAAGGGTTAAAAAGCATATAAACCATAACATCAACTTATTGCTTTCTAACTAGGATCAGTGTAGCATGTAACATAAAAGCCCTCAGATTTATGCTAAATACCAGTGACATAAACAACCTACCATGAAATATTTAGTTTAAAACAAGATAATATTCAATGAGCAATGCATATTAATCTAAAAATGGACATAATAAAAATGTGTAAGCATAAAATATGAAATGAGGTATGAGTCTAAGTCTATTCCAACATCATAAAAATGTATTTACAATATGAGACGAAGGATCTCTTGTGCTCCAAAATGCCTACTATTTATAGAAGAATGAGAGAGAGCGAGAGAGAGAGAGAGAGCTCATTAATGAGTTGAGGGACTCATTAGTGGTGGTGTAAGAGCTATTAATGCCTTGATCATTAATGAGGCATGGAGGAGACATGGGCTTAAGGCATCTTCAATAATGAGGCATTAATGAAAGCCTTAAAGAAGCATGGGGAGTGTGTAAGACTCAACTTGGCAAGTTGGTCCCTTAGGAAAGTCATGCTTGAGAAAGTGGACTTTCTCAAGTGGGTTGAGTTGTTAATCATTTCTTAATGGAATGTGACAACATTAGGAGGTGGGTTAGGGTAGAATTTAGAATTAGGATTAGATTAGCAAGGGTAAAATGGGTTGAGATGGGTTAGAACCCAGGGTAGAAGTGGTTGAGATAGGTTAGGTTGGGGTTAAGAGAATATTAACTAAATAAATTAAACTTATTTAATTCATTTAAAATATAGAAATTTAATTATTTAAGCATTTTATTGCTTTTTAATAATTAGGGGGCTATAACCATTTTAATTAAATTAAATAGGCTAGAGGAATGGGTTAATTGCAAGTGGTAAATTGATTTAGGTATTTATTTAATTCCTTTATAATTAAATACTATAGCCATATTTGAATTTGATTTGATTTAAAAGGTTTGAATTATTTTTAAATTATATGGCTATAATAGTTAATATAATTCCGTGATAAAAATCACCTAGGACATTAAATTGATTTGAAGAATTATGCCAAGCAGTAACAGAGTCGTTTGGACATAATCAAGGGTACGATCACACTTTAGGGAAAATAGGGTCCATAGTTGGAACATACCAAATTTAGATTGTTACATTTGCCCCTCTTTGAATTGATGTGCGAGCAGCGCATTGATTCAAAGAAAGTTTTTGATTTTGACTTCAGAAAGAATGAGAATACCGTTCTTGGTTTTCAAACGAAATATTGATGAGATCAGTCTCACACTTGATCAAACTAAACTGATAGAATTAATTTTGAACTTGGTTTTTGTCCAAAGATCAATAAAATATTTTTAAAGATACCAATTTTGATCTTAGTTGTCGTCCAAAGATTGATAATACTGATTCTGAACTTGATTGTCATCCAAAAGCCAGTATAAAGCTGCCAGGAGCTTAATAAAAATCTTTTAAAATGAGGAGACACAAGATATCTAGCTTATGAGAACCAAAGCTTTCTATCCAATAGTTTCGACTTTAGTCAAGGAAACTATTATGCCCCTAGTTTGTTTGATAATGAAGTCGCTTTAATGTTATTTTGAGCAAAAATTTAATTGATTGTGATGCAGGAGCATCCTGGGTGTAAGGGCAATCTTGCATCACCCAAAATATTTATGTTTTCTTTTCAATAAGGGTTGTCTTGTGTAGAGCTACTATCTATGGAAACTTGCTATTTTTAGTAAGTTGTTCATACGATCTCAGAATGTTCTGATTTCACATGTGGAGGTTCATCTCAGTCTTATCAGCCTTCCAGTAAGGTTTCATGGCTAGATCAGGTCTAGTTTTGAAGATATTAAAGATTTTCGGTATTGGCAGCAGGGTACATAAACTTTGAACTTAGTTTTGAAGGCTTTAGAGGCCCCAAATGAGGTCAAAAATTTGGGTGACGGGCGCTTGCGCCATTCAAGCCTGTAGAGAGCTTCATGGTCTTTCTAGATTGGGGTTATAATAGTCAATCGGGTCAACTGGCGATGACTTATGGTCTTCGGAAGTTGGGTCACCTGAAATGGTGGAAAATAATTTTTCTTCAAAATTTTTGTTCGGGTTTCAAAAGTTATTTTGAGCCGACTATGATGTAATAAATTGCAAAATAAAATAATTCTAAGTTTGGTCGGCCCTATGGGCTAAATTTCTGGAACCTTCTCGGGCGGTGGAAATTACCTATATAAAGAAGGCCTGTAGTGTTGTCTAGGGCAGTTCTGGGTAATAATTCGAGGCTTTTTCCTACAGAATATTGTAAGGGGAATGCCCATGTGGCTTTGCATATTGTAATTTTGAAAGTTTGTAATTCCACATTTGTGGAGATAATAAGAAGCCCATTTTCTGTTCTTGCAAATTGTTGTTGCTTCTCTGTTTCTGTTATGTGTTTGTGGAATTAAGGGGAGCACCCTTCATCAGGTGGTATCAGAGCAGGAGTTCTTGAGTGTGTAAATAGATCGCCAACTGTGAGGTAGTTTGCACCAGGACCATGGGTTAGGGTTTTTGTGTAAACAGATCGCCGACTGTGAGGCAGTTTGCACCAGGACCGTGGTTAGGGTTTCAACGCGCATTGCGAAAAAGCCTCCACGAAGGGAACATGGCAGAAGAGCTGGTGTTGTGACACCTGAGGTTAAAGAGCTCCAGAGACAAGTGCAAGCATTGCAAGAAGAGATTTGTAGAGGAATGAATCTTAATGTTAGAAATGAAAGTGAGGATGAAGCCGAAGAAGGAAATGATGATCAAGAAGAAGTTGAAGTTTTGAATCCAGAAGAAGAAAGGCTTCTCCGAGCCATTTCCAAGATTGGGAAAATACCTAAGATTGAGGCTCCTAAATTTTTAGGGAATCTTAACCCAGAGGAGTTGATTGACTGGATCAACGAATGTGAAGAATATTTTGAGTATGAAGATATTGAGGATCCAGATTGGGTCAAGTTTGCAAAGGCCAGACTGAAGGGTCATGTGAAGATCTGGTGGTAGGAGATCCAATTGGAGTGAAATTGAAGGGGAAAGGATAAAATCACAAGATGGGATCGGATGGTGGATAAGTTGAAGTGACAGTTCATTCCTGTTGATTATGAGCTTGACCTGTTGAAGAAAATGCAAAGTTTGAAGCAAGCAGGAAGATCTGTTCAGGAGTATACAGAGGAGTTCTATCGAATCCTCATCAGAACAGGCCATGCAGAAGCTGATAAGGAGAAAGTTTCCCATTACCTTAATGGTTTGAGGCCAAGCATTTAGGAGGAGTTGAATCTGGTTCGAATGACCAGTATTAAGGAGGCATACCAGTTTGCCCTGAAAGTAGAAGAAAAGCTGAACAAGAAGTTTGAGAGTAGACAAAATGGAAGAGGTCATGGTGGAAGATCTGGTGGATAGTCATATGGTGGCCAAAATGAAGATCCAAAAAAGAAGGATGAGGCCAGTAACAGTCAGAATCAGCGAGGAAACAATTCCAATCATCTCCAAGATCAGAATAATAGAGATCAGAGAGGAAGAGGAAGAGGACAAGGATCTGGAAGAGGAGGCTTCTGTGGAACATGTTTTCACTATGGAGAAGGTTATAGGGAATTTGAATGTCCTCAGCACCAAGGAAGAATAGACAAGAGAAATGAAGGCCAGGCCAGAGTTGCACATGTAGATGAAGATGCCAGATCGTCACATTCAGAAGATGCTGAAAGAGGAGAAACATTGATTAACATAAGAGTCCTGCTGAGTGGTGAGAATGAACCTGAACAAAGGAGGAGCCTGTTTCACACTAGGTGCAAGTGTGAGGGTAAGTGTTGTGATGTGATTATTAATAGTGGAAGCACTAACAATTTGGTGTCAGAAGAGATGGTGACAAAGTTGAAGCTCAAGAGATAGAAGCACCCACATCTATATCAGATTGCCTGGGTACAGGATGACCACAAGGTCATGGTCAATGAACAATGCCTCGTGAAGTTCAAGATTTGCGAATACCCTGATGAGGTACTGTGTGATATCATATCTATGGATGTATGTCATATTTTTTTGGGTAGACCATGGTAGTTTGATAGATGTGTTGTACATGATGGTCGTGTGAATACCTATTCTGTGATAAAGGATGGAGTGCGACATAAGCTAAAGCCATTGAATGACATAGAAGAAAAGGTATGTGGTAGTGTAAGAATAACTTTTTTTAATGGAAGAAAGTTCCTAGATGGTATGAGGCATGAGAATGTGTGTTTTTCTTTAATTCCAAAAGCTGGTAAGGAGGAAGTAGAAGATGTTCCTGTAGAAGTTGTAGATTTGTTGAATGAGTTTCAAGATATTGTATCCGATAATGTGCCTGATGGATTACCACCAGTCAAGAAGATCAATCAATAGATGGACTTGATTCCAAGAGTGAGTTTTTCGAATAAGGAAGCACACAGAATGACACTCGTAGAAAGTGAGGAGTTGAACAGACAAGTACATGAGTTGTTGCAGAAAGGATTGATCCATGAGAGTCTGAGTCCCTGTGCTATACCAGTGGTATTAGCACCAAAGAAGAATGGAGAGTGGAGGATGTGTACAGACTCTAGGGAAATAAACAAGATCACAATCAAGTATAGGTTTCCATTGCCACGAATGGATGATATTATGGAATATTTGAGTGGAGCTGTGTATTTCTCAAAGATAGATCTGAAGAGTGGATATCATCATATTCGGATCAGAGAAGGAGATGAATGGAAGACTGCCTTCAAGACAAAGGAAGGATTGTACGAGTGGTTAGTCATTCCTTTTGGGCTAACCAATGCACCGAGCACTTTCATGCGGCTCATGAATGAGGTTCTGAAAGAATTTATGGGTAAGTTTGTCATTGTTTACCTAGATGATATTTTGATCTTTAGTAAGACATTGGAGGAGCAT
>MU227244.1:13347151-13384379 GCA_018584345.1 Thuja plicata | reverse complement strand
TGCTTTGGTTAGTGAGAATTATTATTGGCCACAGTTGCAGCAAGATGTGAAGAAGTTTGTACAGAGTTGCAGAGTATGTCAGATGGCGAAAGGAGTGAAGCAGAATATAGGGTTGTATCAGCCATTAGCTATACTAGAGAATCCTTGGGAGGATATCAGTATGGAATTTGTTCTTGGTTTACCGAGGACTCAGCGGGGACATGATTAAATCTTTGTGGTGGTTGACAGATTTTTGAAGATGGCACATTTCATTCCCTGCAAGAAGACTAATGATGCTGTTCATGTAGAAGAATTATTTTTCAGAGAAGTGGTGAGGCTACATGGTTTGCCAAAGACCATAGTTTTAGATCGAGACACTAAGTTTGTTGGATATTTCTGGCGTACGTTGTGGAAGAAGTTGAAGACAGATTTGAAGTTTAGTTCGTCACATCATCCATAGACTGATGGAAAGACAGAGGTGGTGAATAGGAGTTTGGTGAATTTGCTGAGATGTTTGGTTGGAGATAAGCCAACAGGATGGGATTTGATTTTACCGTAGGCATAATTTACATGCAATAATTCTGTCAACAGGAGCACTGGTAAGTCAAGTATGTGAAAATGTGAGTTCGATTTCATTCCTGATTGATCAAAGATTTTGGGAATCATGGATATCAATAAGATAGATGATGTAATTAACTTGATGTTTTTAGAAGAAGATAGAAAGCATTTTTGAGCACAAATTTCCCTTATGCTTTTACTGCCTTTATAAATGTATCATGCAATCTTTAAATGCAACTATATGCTGACTCTTAGGACTTTGTCACTGATATGAAAATGTATAGCTATTTATCATCATTGGGCACCTCTTGTAACAGAAACCACCTGATAGTACAACAATCACTAATACCCACTGATATTATGAAAGTATGAATACTATGTTTTATTGAAGTGTCAAAAATAGACTTAGGCATCAAGGCATAGAAGCTAGGATAAAAAAATAGTCACCTTCCTTTTAATATACCAGATTCTAATTAAGGAAACATATTGGGCCCGCAACGACCTTGAAAATTCATATCCTCAGGTACATCATGATTCGTATACCTTAGTAATAATTTGGATCTAAAAGAAGACAAGGAAATTGTTTCAAACTCATCATAGTTTACACATAACAAAGATCGAGATATATGCAGCTATCCACCCGTAGTGAAAAATGTTACCATAAACATCCAAGTTAGGTGAAATTTATAGGATAATTTGGAACAATCACCATACACAAAAAATCAAGAAAACATTATGCACCCTGTCCTTGTGACTCTTTGTCTTTGCATAGACGTCATTGAGTAACTAAGAAGACATAAGAAATCATCAATTGTGAGGCAAGCAAATAAAATTTATAATTACTTAGATGCCCCTAGTTGAAAACATCATCAGGACATGAAAGAATCATAATCAAACCAATACCAAACTATGTGTTTAAGTAGTACTTGTTCATTCATATGTCAAACACAGTAAAGATTCATCAATCAAAAAGTTGGAGTTCAAGCAATATGGTGTTCCATGTCTGTGTATCAAGAGAATAATCTGTTCATGTTTGCGATCCAATATAGCCTTGTAGGAACTCCGTTTAATGCAAATATCATGTTTAGATATGTGATGTTTGAAAAGACACCCTTGTTTTGGAAAGTGACATCATTTTGCATGTATCAAGAAATATTTTATTCATGAGGCAAACCATCCTAGAGAAACCTAGCAACCATAACCTACCATACTAGCAAAGATACCCCCAGTGTAGAATGACTTATTCCTAACATGTAAATGTAGACAAATCCCAAGCGAGGATAAGATAGTAATTTTGGAAAATGAAGTCAGCGTATGGGCACAGGAAAAATTATGAAGGCTTAGTATCAATAGTGTATTGATAGATGGAGCACAGAATACAAGTGACACCTGATTGCTAGGTTTTCACCACTTGGCGAGATCATTTCTTTTCTTTTTGCTACCAAGATGCCTATTTTACCAGGTGCTCATCAAGGTACTTTTCTCTATTTCAAATTTTTTTCTATTTTTTCTTTTTTTGAATGTTTTTGTAGTATCAAGGCACCTATTTACTAGGTTTTCACCAAGGATATCCTTTTCTGTAGGACCTTTTTCAATGTTTTTGGAGTTCTTCAGGATCAATTTTCTAAATGTTTTTGGTATTTTGCAAGAAATGTTTGCTGTACAGGCTCTGCTAGCCAAATATCAAGCGTAGAACCACTTCAAATGTAGAGTGTTAATAGGATCTAGAAGAACATCTCCCTCAGGTGTAGCTAGTTGATAAGCTCCAGTCCCAAAAGTGGAAGTGATAACATAAGTTCCTAGCCAGTTAGGTTCAAATTTTCCTTTCTACTCCCTATTTGGCTGATTCTTAGGATTCTCCTTTAGTATGAGATCTCCCACTTTGAATTTGCGTGGCTTGAACTTCTTATTGTAGCCTTTGGAGATACGTTCTTGATACACTTTGAGGTGATCGAACGCTTGTTGTCTGTGCTCATCTAGTAGGTCTAGAGAATTCACCCTATCTATGAGGTATTGCTCATCAGTAACCAGTCATTGTAAAGATATCTACAAAGATGGGATTTTGACCTCAATAGGTAGTACTGCTTCAACACCATAGAATAGAGAAAATGGCTTGGCTCTAGTTGGTGGTCTTATGCTTTTTCTGTAGACCCATAGTGCCAGATTTAGTTGTAGATGCCAGTCTCTGCCAGACTTACTTACAGTTCGGCGTAGAATCTTGAGAATATTTTTGTTCAATGCCTCAGCCTGTCCATTACCTTGAGGATAATAGATTGAGGAGCAGTGCTGAGTAATATGGAACTATTCACAAAGGTCATCAATGTCTTGATTTTTAAATTGGCCCCCATTGTCTGTTACAATTGAAGAGGGTATCCCATATCTATAAATAATGTAGTTCAGAATGAACATAACCACCTGTTTGCTAGTGGTTTTGATTAGCGGCATGACTTCGACCCACTTTGTGAAATAATCGATGGCCATAATGATGAACTTGTGTCCATTTGAGGAGTTGGGATATATTTTTCCAACCAAGTCAAAGGCCCATTACTGAAATGGCCAATGTGTTATGAAAGGTATAAGTTCTCTGGCAGGAGCATGGATAAGATTTCCATGTGTCTAGCATTTAAGACATGCTTTTGAAAATTAAATAGCATCTTTCTCCATGGTAGGCCAGTAATAGCCTACTTTGAGTAGTTTCTTTGCTAATGAAAATTCATTCGAGTGTGATCCACATACACCTTCGTGGACTTCTTTTAATGCTAGATCAGAATTTTTGAGTTTTAAACACCAAAGAAGTGTACCGTTAAGACTGCATTGATATAGGTTGTTAGTTATGAGGACGTAATGTGATGCTGTCCTAATCAGGGATCTTTTCTCATTTCTGGATAGACTATTAGGGATAGTTTGGTCGGAAAGGTAAGCAATGATATTGACATACCGAGATTGGTCAGGGGTATTCAAAGCACATATTACCTAGTACTCAGGGGTATCAAAGGCATGATAGGATAGTTCTTCCACCAAGAAGTCATAGTGGAATTTATGTTCTTCTAATTGTAACATGGATGCCAAGGTAGCCATAGCGTTAGTAGCTTTGTTCTCTGATCTTGGTATCTGCTGGAAGGTGATGAAGACAAAGTACTTCATCAAGTCATCAACTAGTTTCTTGTAGGGCATTAAATTTTCATCCTTTGTTTGATACTCCCCATTGACTTGATTGATAATTAGTTGGGAGTCACCATATACATGTAACTCTATGATCTTCCACTCCATAGCTAGCTTAAGGCCATTTACCAATGCTTCATATTCTAAAATATTGTTAGTGCATGGAAACATCAATTTGTAAGATTTGGGAATCTTGTAACCTTGAGGAGTTATGAATAGGACCCCCGATCCAGAACCTTGTTGAGTGAATAAACCATCAAAGTACATCTTCCATGGATATTCAGTGAGATGCATGATTGTTTCATCAGGGAATTCAATGAGTAAAGGTTCATCATCCTGAAGTGGTGAATCAGCCAATTGATCTACAAGAACCTGTCCTTTAATGGCTCTCCTTTCTACATATTCAATGTCGAACTCACTTAGAATTAGGACCCATTTTACCAAACGTCCTGTTAATGTTGTTCTGCTCAAAAGATACTTCAAAGGATCAATCTTAGAAATGAGCTTTACTGTATGAGAGAGCATGTAGTGCCTCAATATTTGTGATGCGAAGATGACTGCTAAGCATGCTTTTTCAATAATGCTATAATTGAGCTCATAAGTGACTAGTGTTCTACTAATATAATAGATATCCCTTTCTTTCTTGGTTTCATCTTCTTGTGCCAGTAATACTCCTAGGTATGTAGCTATAGCTGAAATGTATAGGAGTAGGGGCTTTCCATGAATAGGTTCCATAAGAATAGGTGGAGCAGCCAGGTCTCCCTTCAATTCTTTAAAGTTTGCTTCACAGTGTTCATACCATTTGAAGGTAACCCCCTTATGTAGTAGCTTAGTAAAGGGTTGTGCCCGATCTGCAAGTTGGGACATGAATCTCCTAATGGACTGGAGTCTTCCTTGTAGTGTCCTCATTTGACTGATATTTTGTAGAGGAGCCATCTCTAGTATAGCTTTAACTTTAGCAGGGTCTACCTCAATTCCTTTCACTGAAACAATGAATCCTAGGAGCTTCCCTGATTGGACCCCAAAGGCACATTTCTTTGGGTTGAGCCTGAGTTGGAACTGTTTAATCCGATCAAATATCTTTCTTAGGTCAACAATGTGAGTACCTCTTTCTTTGGATTTAGCCAATATGTAATCTACGTAGTCCTCCATGTTCTTGTGCATCATGTCATGGAATATTATTGTCATGGCTCTTTGATATGTTGCACCAACATTATTTAACCTGAAAGGCATGACATTCTAACAAAAGGTGCCCCATGTGTATGCGAATGCGGTTTTCTCTTGATCCTTGGGGGAAATTTTGATTTGATTATAGCCCAAGAATCCATCCATTAATGAATACATCTGGTAGCATGCTGTAAGATCTATGATCATGTCAATGTTTGGTAGAGGGAAGTTGTCCTTCGGACATGCCTTGCTTAGGTCTCTGAAGTCCGTACAAATACTAATAGATTTATCAGATTTAGACACGGGGACTACATTGGAAATCCATCCTTCATATGCAATGAATCTGATAAATCCTACTTTTAACAACTTTTCTAGCTCTGCTTTTACCAATAGTGCAACATGAGGATGCATCTTTCTAATTTTTTGCTTTACGGGCTTGATCCCGGGAGCTATAGATAAGTGGTGCATGATTAGATTAGGATCTAGCCCTGGCATATCCGTATAAGACCATGCAAATTTAATCTTCTTCTCCTTCAAGAATTCTATGAATTGTGTCTTCTCCTCTTCTGATAAGGATTGTGCAAGGTGTACTATTTGAGGATTGTCAACAGTACCCAAATTTATTGGCTGTGTTGATTCAATCAGTACCGAAGATCTTTCCTGAAAGTGTTCAGGGAGGATATCAAGAGTCTCATCCTTTGGCACCTTGGAGAGGTTTTCACCATAGGATATGTCTTTTTTCTTTACTATTTTGGGATCTGATACTGCCATAGAGTGGTTTTCACCATCAGTCTACTTTTTCTTTTTATGTTTCAGTTTTTGACTAAGAAACCTAATATCCTCCTATGACATGTTCGCTCTCCTTGCTTTGGTGGAAGAAGGGTAATGGTCACAAGCATTGAGATAAGAAGATAGGGTGTGGTCATTGGGAAAGTTGAGGATAGTAGTAGGATTTGTTTCAATCCAATCAATTAGGTCGGGAAGTACCAATGTTATGGAGTCAGTCTCGGGGAAGGACAACATTGCGTTAGCATCAAAACCATTAACCGAAATGACATGATCTGTTAAGTTAATTTCTTTGATATTTAGATCAATAAGAGTAAGATCATCATTAAAAGGGTCATTGTTAGTCATATGCAGATCAAACTCTAATGAATCGTCAGTAGAAATCTCATCATCATCTCTCCGTGAAAGGAGACTTCTTGCTTGTGGCCTATGAAATTCTTCTAGACTTATGTATTCACTAGTGTCTCCATCAATGATCGGTGGAAGGGACTCTTCTTCTACTCCAAGAGGATCATTATCATTGAGAGGAGTGTCAGATTGTTTACTTGGAGCTGAGGGAGCTGCAAACATGTGAATTGTATCTATGCCAATATCTTTAGAGGTGACAAATAGTCGATCCCATTCATAGTCATGAGAGTTTGTGACATCATCATCGGATCTATTTAAGTATTCAACAATGGTTATTTGATGTACCTGGTTAGTTTCTTGTAGATCAAAGTGGGGTAGATCAAGGAAATGTGAAATTGTGACCAATTTCCCCCAGTTAGGATGTAGATTTTGTGGCCGAGGTGTCTCTTGAGTAATTGTTGCTATGGTGTCTCCTACCTCTTGAATGGGAGGTTGTGCTAGCAAAGGGGTGTGAAGATCTTGTGGTACCTCAAAGCTAGGTACATAGCGTTCTCCTTGATATTTAGGATTCTCTGTACCAACATGTAATAATCTTTCATAAGGCCATGGTTCTAGTACTATCTCATCTATTTCATCGCTCCCTTTTTCAAAGGTCGGGCTGTCTTTCAAAGTAGGTTTGTCAGATTGAGTATTAAAACCAAGTCCTATTTTATCTCTGGTATTCTGAAACTCTATGGGTATAGGTTCAATAAGCCCTCATCCTGTGTCATTTAGAGTCCCCTTTCCTTTGTAGCCCATTTGCATGAGGAAATCATATCCCTTTCCATACTGTTCTGGGGATATCTTCACATGTTTGACCTCAGGTTCCACTGGTTCTCCTTTGTAAAGCCAGTCCAAGACTGCCTATTTTTATGTGTTATCTGAAGAAGATGTGGATGCCTTTACCATGCCAGTGGCTTTGTGTACTTCTGGCTCCTTGGATGCTATAGGTGTGAATGTAGATGAAGGTTTTCCATAGGATCTTGGTGACAATGGAAGTTCTATCAGTGAGGGAGTCAGGTCCAGCTTGTACTCTCCCATACCGGTTTCATCAAGTTTCAAAGTTTTGCTAAAACTCTTCATAACCATGTCCTTGGTAGTTTTAGGAGCAACTGCATCCATAGCCTCTTTATTGTGTGGGATCATGCTACCTACTTTGATATTGTTGCAAGTGTAGTTAGCGTCTATAGGAATCGTTACTTCCACCCCATTATGTGGGAACTTTATGCATTGGTGGTAAGTGGACGGTAGAACTTGCATCTTGTGAATCCATGGTCTCCCTAGTAGGATATTGTAGGCCAATGGTAGATCAAGAACTTAACAAATGACGTTCCTCTCAATTGGTTTGACTCTGATAGGTAGAACAATAAGACCTCTAGAGGATCTTTCTTCCTCATCATAAGCTTTGATTGTTATCTTGCTTCTAGAGTCAATTTTTTGCTCTGAGAGACCTAGTTTCTTGATTAGATCCAGTGTACAGATATTCAATCCTACGCCTCCATCTATCAACACGTGTCTAACATGAGATTTATGAATAAGGACTTCAATATGGATGGGTTGATTATGTGGATGCGTCAATGACTTGTCATCCTCTTTAGAAAAGGAGAGGTAGTGTGGCGCTAAGATGTGATTGACCATCGCTTGAAACTTGTCTACATTGATATCTTTTGGAACATTAGCAGCATGTAGAGCTTGTTCTAGGATTTCCCTATGCATGGTGGATATCTTGAGTAACTCAAAAAATTGAAATTTCGGCAGAGGTTCATTACAATTGGTCTACCAAGTCATATTTTGCTCCAAGAATAGTAACCACGTATTTTGATGATGGTTTAGGAATAGTTACAATAGGAACCTTGGATGTTGATGTCAGTTTTGGAGGTCCTTTGATTGTAACTTGGGCTTGGATCCATGTTACAGCATTGGTTTGGAAAGAGGTGTTATTAACTCCCTTGATTGTGATTACATTTACGGATTCAGTTTTGATGTCTAACATATTGATCACATTGTCATTTTTGGAATAGGTGTAGTGGACTTCGTTACCTTTCCCTTTAGATGTTTATCCTTGATCATAATTAGGAAAGGGTTTGTTGAATGTTGTATGATCCTCATTAGTAGTGTGTCCACCTACTTTGATCTTACCTCCTTTGATGAGGTCTTGGATGACATGTTTAAGATTGAGGCAATTATTAGTCTTGTGTCCCTTGTTTTTGTGAAAGACACAGTAAGAGTTATCATCCCACCACCTAGGTTTGACCATTGGTTCCCACGGTTTGGAATCTAGGATTGTAAGAACTTTGTTATCTACTAGTGTTTTTAGAACCATCTGAAGAGGCTCTCCCAAAGGAGTGAATGTTCTTTGGGGTTTCGATGTCCATGTCCGACCCTTGCTATTATCATTGTTTTCTTTGGGTGTGGGAGTTGTTACTTTAGCATCCTTGCTTGTTTGCATGCCATTAGTTAGATTTAATACCTCAGGTTTAGGATTAATGTTAGAGGTGTTAACCACTCCATCATTAACAACATTTTTGTTTTGTTTCCACCATTTAGGTTTGGAGTTGGAGTTGTTGGTCTTTTTTTCATTTTAAAGGGTGATCTCTCCCCTTTTGACCATGACTTCCTCAATACGGAGGGCATTTTTAATCATTCTATCGAATCTTGGAGAGTCTTGCATTTGCAATGCATAGTTCAATTCAGGTACTAGATTATTAACGAATATCTCCATCTTCTATGTTTCAGGAATGGCCCTTGAATATCGTGCAAAAATCTTCCTCCATCTTTGTAGGAAGTGTGTAAATGATTCTCTAGTTCTTTGTTTGGTATTACATAGGTCCATCATAGTTACATCATTTTGGATGTTGTAGGAGTAATGTTGAATGAATCGTTGGATCAACTCCTTGAATGTCTTGACCTTGTGATTCAGTTTTGAGAACCACTCCATGACATTACCTCCTAGACTTCCTGGAAATAGTTGCATGAGGTATGTAGGTTCGTGCATGTATTCTATGCTAAGAGCACTGAATTCTCTCACATGGTCATGTGGGTTTGTTTCTCCCATGTACTTGTCATACTTTGGTCTTGCAACATTGGGAGGAAATGGAACCATAGTGATACTCTTGTCAAAAGGAAATGGACAAATCGCGTCCAAAGAGTATTTAATTTTAGGTTTCTCCTCTTATTTGAGATTCGTGAGCTCCATTTGCATCAAATTGAGTTGTTTGGTGAGAATAGATATCAGATTTGGTACCTCCTTTTCTTTGAGTTGTTCCACAGCGTAATCTTTAGGAAATTTGACGCCCATGGAAGCTAAATGGAGGAAGTACTTTTCTTTATCCTCATCAATCATTCTTTCCATTATCTAGTGGAACCTCTTGCTTTGTTTGAGTTTTTGATATTCATCTTTAGTGATTTTGTCCTCACTGCCATATTCAAACAAAGGACGTTCAAACTTGGGTTCTTCTTCTTCATCAGTATCTTCAGGTTTTTGGTGTTTACCATTGTTATAGTCCTCAAAAGCCTCACTTCATCTATGAGTGTCGCTATCCATTTGAGGGGTATCTAGATCAAGAAGAGAACTATGAGATGTTTCTCCTTGAAAGTGTGGTATCTTGGGAGGCACTTTCGATCCTTTAGACATGTACTTGTTGTGACTTGTGTTAACCATGAAGTTGTTCCTCAACTTTTGTCAACATTTCTCAATAGTGCAAGTGAGAGTTTTAGATTGTTCAAGTGGGCGTGTCTAGGTAAAAGTAACTATTTTTTGTTGGTGGATGTAAATGATTCCAGCATCAGAGGGTTAGAATGCCCTAATAGTGAGCTAGGAACCAAGTTGTTGGTAGAAAGTGAGTAGACCACACGTATTGAACTGATCGTGAAAGAATGACTAAGCATGCAACATAGGCATTTTGAAAGAGCTTTGGAATTTCAATAGGGAGACCAGAAGAGACAATAGGAACTAGCTAAAGAGATAAAAGGGTATCCTAATCAATTGAGACTTTCTAGGAAAAATGTCTACAAGTACCCTATGTCTTGAATGCGAGCCCCCAGATGCGAGCCTCTGATGATACTAAATGCGATCCTAGAATCTGGATGCGACTATGTGCTGACCAAATGTGATCCAGTATACAACATGCGATCCTAAATACCAAATGCGACTTGAGAAATTTAGGATGCGATCTTATGATGTCTTTGTCAATTTTGGTCAGTTCTGAAAAGTCCATTTTTGAAGTACGTGAATTTTCTTGTTTCCATATTGCTTTAGGAGGTGTCGTAATGAGTGAAAAAACACTTGTATTCCAGGGTTTGAAACTTGATTTTTTTGAGGAGCTTATCTTTTTAATGATCTTTTGAACACATCAAATAGTTTTTCATTGTTATGAGGGTGCAACAAACACTCATCTTTTCCTATTTTCTAGGTGGAGGATAAAAATATTTGCTCGTTGACTCAGGTACACACTCAAATGCTAATCAGAATACAACCATCACCAAGCATGCAATGGCTCCATTCATGATGTTCTATTAGCTGATTCCAAATGCAAGTGAGGGCACAATATGATGAGTGTCTTGGGGAAATTACTTTTTGACTTGCACAAAGATTATGACCCTTTCGAGGATGAATCAAGAATTCTTTCAGTTGAAGTTGTTATAGATTATTGGGCAATCCGTTCGAAATCATCCCCCATAGAATTGCACAAGGCAAAATTCAGGTGTATAGCCCTATGAGTACCCGAATATATGTAGTCTCACAAGCAAGATTCAAGTGGCTTTGCTCTACATATACCCAGATATGTTCAAGGAATGATGTCAAAATTCCACGAACAAAACTAGCTTTGTCTTCCGAGGCCTTAGCCTATGAGGAAGAAACTATATATAGTGAGTTGGAAGGGTTGGCGTAAAACCTGTCCTCACTTGGGTCATTCCTGAGAGATTTTTTCCTCAATCGACAGGCCCTCTACTATTTAAATATGAGTACCAAGGATTGGCGAGCTTTGGATGTTTGGATTTCTGATTCTTCCAAAGAAGAAGAGCATACTCTCCTAATCTAAACTATTTTCTCCAAAAACACGTAAAGCAAAGTTCATTCCTTCAGGCTATGTTGAGCTTGATTTAGTTTGTTCCTATCTTAATAAAAATAGGATTTCTTGAAAATAAAATTTTGCCTTGTTCAATTAGCCACAAAATTTAGTGAGTTGCTTGTCCAATTACTAAGCCAAATTGAATTAAATGATTGAACTTGTTCTTTGATCCCACATATTTAGTGCTTTGATTGTCCAATTTCTGATCCCAAAAGAAGTTATATGATGTAGTTGTTCATTAAACCAAAAGATTTTAGTGATTTGAGTTGTTCATTTACTAATCCAAAAAGAATTAGATGATGTGTTTTCTTGTTCAATTAACTCCAAATTCCGTTCAACCCATAAACTGATGTGTGAGTTTCTGATTTTCCTTAAAAGGAAAGAGCATAATCCTCTAGTTAGTTTAGTGATAGATTGGAATATGTATCTTAAATTTTTGAAAGAAAGTTAATGGAAGTCAAGATGGGGGTTGGGTAACCTAAAAAACCAAGTTAGTATCTGTATATGTTAACTCCCATGAAAACCCTCAAGAATAACCTGCAAACACTTGTTAGGTTGCAAGAAATCAAAAACACAACTTGTCAAAATGTTAGAGTTAGTCAAACGAAGTGTGTAAACTTTCTAACTAGATGCGAGCCTAAAAATTCACTGAATGCGATACAACATACTATATGTGAGCCTTATTACCAAATATGATAGTATGCTCCCCAGATGTGAGCCTTAACTTAATGCGATTTGGGAAATCCTGAATGTGAGCCTCGTTTACTGCGATGCGATGGCGTATCCTGGATACGATCCAGAATGATAAAAAAAAAGTCTGTAACAAGATTCTGGGCATGAAAATTAGTGAAAAAGTGATGGAAAATGAGGCCAAGTTGGAAATCATGCCCCACAATGGGCGCCAGAAATGTGTGTGTATATTTGTGCATCTATTATCTGCAACACAACACTTTAATAAGTCATTCTGTTAGTGAAAAACAAGGGTTAAAAAGCATATAAACCATAACATCGACTTATTTCTTTCAAACTAGGATGAGTGTAGCATGTAACATATAAGCCCTCAAATTTATGCTAAATACCAGTGACATAAATAACCTAGCACGAAAGATTTAGTTTAAAACAAGCTAATATTCAATGAACAATGCATATTAATCTAAAAATGGACATAATAACAATGTGTAAGCATAAACTATGAAATGAAGTATGAGTCTAAGTCTATTCCAACAGCATAAAAATGCATTTACAATATGAGATGAAGGCTCTCTTGTGCTCCAAAATGCCTACTATTTATAAAAGAATGAGAGAGAGAGAGGGGAGACAAGGCTCATTAATGAGTTGAGGGACTCATTAATGGTGGTGTAAGAGCCATTAATGCCTTGAGCATTAATGAGGCATGGAGGAGACATGGGCTTAAGGCATCTTCATTAATGAGGCATTAATGAAAGCCTTAAAGAAGCATGGGGAGTGTGTAAGACTCAACTTGGCAAGTTGGTCCCTTAAGAAAGTCATGCTTGAGAAAGTGGACTTTCTCAAGTGGGTTGAGTTGTTAATCACTCCTTAATGGAATGTGACAACATTAGGAGGTGGGTTAGGATAGAATTTAGAATTAGGATTAGATTAGCAAGGGTAAAATGGGTTGATATGTGTTAGAACCCAGGGTAGAAGTGGTTGAGATAGGTTAGGTTGGGGTTTAAGGGAATATTAACTAAATGAATTAAACTTATTTAATTCATTTAAAACATAGGAATTTAATTATTTAAGCATTTTATTACTTTTTAATAATTAGGGGGCTATAGCTATTTTAATTAAATTAAATATGCTAGAGGAATGGGTTAATTGCAAGTGGTCAATTGATTTAGGGATTTATTTAATTCCTTTATAATTAAATACTATAGCCATATTTGAATTTGATTTGATTTAAAAGGTTTGAATTATTTTTAAATTATATGGCTATAATAGTTAATATAATTCAGTGATAAAAATCATCTAGGAAATTAAATTGATTTGAAGAATTATGCCAAGCAGTAACAGAGTTGTTTGGACATAATTGAGGGTATGATCACACTTTAGGGAAAATAGGGTCCATAATCAAGGGTATGATCACACTTTAGGGAAAATAGGGTCCATAGTTGGAACATACCAAATTCATGTGGTTACAATATCAGGCTATAGTTAGTAATGGTCAACCAACTACCCTACCACCTGATAGATCCATTAGTCATCAAATTGACTTTATTCCAGGAGCCTCACTTCCAAATAAGGCTGCTTATAAGATGACTCCACAGCAGAATGCAGATATTTCTAACCAAATCTAGGAACTAATTGACCAAGGGTTGATTAGAGAGAGCATAAGTCCTTGTGTTGTTCCCATAGTCTTAGCCCCAAAGAAAGATGGTACTTGGAGGTTGTGTATTGATTCCAGGGCCATAAACAGGATAACCATCCGGTATAGGTTTCAAATACCTAGGATAGAAGATTTGATGGATTGTCTTGGTGGAGATAGATATTACTCCAAGATAGATCTTAAGAATGGATACCATTAGATAATAATTAAAGAGGGAGATGAGTGGAAGATTGATTTTAAGATTACTGAAGGATTGTATGAATGGCTAGTTATGCCGTTTGGGTTGTCAAACGCCCCAAGCACATTTATGAGATTAATGAATGAAGTTTTAAAGGACTTCATTGGAAAATGGGTTGTAGTGAACTTAGATGACATCCTGGTGTTCAGCAAGACCAAAGAGGATCATCTTAGGCATTTGCAATTGGTAATGCAGAGATTGAATGAAGAAAAGTTGACAATCAACTTGGAAAAGAGTGAATTCATGAAGCAAGAATTGGTATATCTCGGTTTTGTTATCTTTGAAGGTGACTTGAAGATGGATGTAAGCAAGGTGGAAGAAATATTGAATTGGCCTACACCAAAATCAGCTACAGAGGTAAGAAACTTCCATGGTTTGGCACAATTTTACCAAAAATTCATCAAACAGTTCAGTGAGATTAGTGCACCTATTTTAGATGCCATTAAAGGAGGTATGAAAGCCAAGCTCCAATGGAATGAGTAGGCTGATGAAGGATTTGAGCATCTGAAGAAGAGAATAGTGACTCAACCAATTTTGACACTTCCTAGTTTTGACAAATTTTTTACTGTGGAATGTGACGCTAGTAATATTGTTGTCGGTGTAGTATTGATTCAAGAGGGAAAGCCAGTAGCTTTTCATAGTGAGAAACTCAATAATGCAAAGAAAAAGTGTTCCTCATATGATTTGGAATTGTATGCATTAGTGCAAGCACTAAGCAAATGGAGACATTATCTACTTCCTAAAGAATTTTTTGTCTTTACCGACAATCAGGCTTTGAGTTTTCTAAGTTCACAAGATAAACTAAGTCATAAGCATATGAAATGGGTGGAATACATCCAAGCATTTACCTTCACAATAAAGCATAAGAAGGGAGTACATAATAAGGTGGCAGATGCATTGAGTATAAGGTTACTTGTGGTGCAAGAAGTTCAGCTAAGAAGCATTGGCATTGAAAGTTTCAAAGATCTGTATCCACCCGATGAAGATTTTGCAGCAGCATACAAGGTATGTCAAGAGTATCAAAATTATTTTCATAGTGAATATTCACAGTATACTCTTCAGGAAGGTCTTCTATTTAAGGGAGGAAAACTTTGTTATCTAAGAGGTTCTATGTGAGAGAATCTAGTATAGGAAAATCATAATGGTTCCTTAAGTGGACATTTTGGGTTGAATACGACCTTAAAATTGGTCAAAAGGTATTACTATTGGAAAAGAATGAATCGGGACATCCAAAGGTATGTAGAGACTTGTTTGGTTTGTTAGAAGGAAAAAGGGACTTCATCTAATGTAGGATTGTATCAGCCCCTTCCTATCCCAAATAGATCATGGGAATGCCTTAGTATGGATTTTGTTGTTGGGTTACCAAAGACCAAGCAAGGAATGGACAACATCTTTGTAATTGTTGACAGGTTCAGCAAGATGACTCATTTTGTACCATGCAAAACCACACATGATGCTTGTTACATAGCCAATCTATTCTTTAGAGAAGCAGTCTGGATACATGGATTACCTTTGAGTATTGTGTCGGATAGAGACTCCAAGTTTATGAATCATTTTTGGAAGACTTTATGGTAGAAGCTTGGTACAAATCTTTCTTTTAGCTCCGCCTACCATCCACAAACCAATGGTCAGACTAAAGTGGTGAACTAGCACTTAGGTAATCTTTTGAGATGCCTTACCAAGGAGTATGGACAATCATGGGATCAGTTACTTGCTCAAGCAAAATTTTCCTACAATGATACAGTCAATAGGTCCACTGGAAAGAGCCCTTTTGAAATTGTGTATGGGATTCATCCCAGGGGTATCTATGAATTAAGGGATCTTGGTGGTAATACAGAGAGGAGTGGATAAGCTAAATACTTTTCTCAATCCATGAAGGAGGTCCATGACTCAGTTAAAGAAGCATTGATAGAGAGTACCACTCATATCAAGAAGAAGCTAGATGCAAGGAAAAGAGATGTTCAATTTCAGGTTGGAGATTTGGTCATGGTGCACCTCAATAAGGCAAGGTTGCAAAAAGGAGTTCCAAGTAAACTTCAGATGAGGAAGATATGCCCTTGTGCAATATTGGAAAAATATGGGTCTAATGCTTATAAAGTTGATCTTCCTACAGACATAGGATTATCTCCTATTTTCAATGTGGCAGATTTGGTATCCTATAAAGGTCCAATTCCTGAAGGAGATTCTGATCTCATAGGAAATACTGAGGATCTCAAAGTGCTTAAAATTCTTATTATACCCCAGCTAAAGGCAGACATTATTTTGAATTCAAGAGTTGCCAAGCAGACTATATGACAGACCTATATGGAACATCTGGTCAAACAAAAAGGCAAAGCTGATTCAGAGGCTACATGGGTACATGAAATTGATTTTAAGAAGTTAGGCATCAATCCTGACTTACTCCAATCACCTGGAAGTTGATTTATTTTTGTTTGGGGAGTATGGTGCAGGAGCATCTAAGGTTAGGAACTTTTCTAAGCGAGAAGTCAAGCTACTATCTGTCGGTGTTGCTCGTCGGCAATGTCTGATGGTTCTTGTTCATCGGTGATGCTTGTTGGTGATGTTCATCGGTGATTCTTGTTGGTAGTGTCCGTTGGCGATGCTTTTTGGTAGTGTTCGTCGGTGATGCTAGTTGGTAGTGTTCATCGGTGATGCTTGTTGGTGATGACCGTCGATGACTATGTTTGTTGTTGGGTTTGTGATCTAACGGTCGGGGTTGGAAATTGACGATGTTTCTATTGTTTTAAAAAGTCAACATTGGTGCTTGGTAATGTTGGTTAACGACCTAGGAAATGCGGGAGGTGACATTTGTGACCAGCTGGGTCACTTGCAACGACTCTCTATGTGTCATTTTTTCTTGAAAGGATCAGGGACACCTATTCCTATTCTGGAAGGGTCATTTATTGCTCAGTTTGGCCACCTTTACAGGGTGGTTGAAGATGTCCACAAGTATCAGATATTCTGGGTGATATTTGGATGGATGTATTTATAGCTAAAAAGCTTTTGTAGTTAATATAGATGGATATAGATAGATTAGAAAAGGAGAGAGACATAGATCGTATCATCCTGTAATAGTTTAGTTCTTGGGAATAAAAAAAAGAACACATTTAATGGATTCTATGTGCAGTGTGTGTTGTTGTGTTCCTCAGGTGAAAACCACCGGTTTAGCTTGGGGAATGAACCTATCCTAATGGGTTCTATGGCATGAAATAGTAGCTTTACAATGTAAGCCTGGTTTAGGGAACTTGAGGTGAAGATCTTAGTGACTTCCTCAAGCTAGGGTGAAATAAAACCCTATAAGGTCTGTGCAAGAGACCTTAGAGCACAGTCAAGCTGACTGTTGGTAACAACTAGACTTGGGCAATACATCAAGTACCTACACTAAAAGATAAGAATGTGATTGGTACTAAGTGGTTTTTCAGAAACAAGATGAATGAAAAAGGTGAAGTTTATGAAAACAAAGCAATATTAGTATGTAAAGGATATGCTCAAGAAGAGGGTATTGATTATGGAGAAAAATTTTCTCATATTGCAAGACTTGAAGGAGTCAGAACTCTTCTGGCATATGCTTCACATAAAGGATTCAAGGTATATCAAATGGATGTAAAATATGCATTCTTGAGTGGAATTCTAGAAGAGGAATTCTATATTGAACAACCTGAAGGTTTTTTAGTTCCTAACAAAGGAATATGGTTTGAAAATTGCACAAAGCATTGTATGGAATGAAACTAGCTCCTAGAGCCTAGTATGAAAGATTGCATGGTTACTTGATAAGTATTGGATTTCAGAGAACTAATGACAATAGTATCTTGTACAACATAGAAGGACCTTAGAACAAGATACTGTTGGCATAGATATTTGTTGATGATATACTATTTACTAGACATGATGATTTATGCAAAGCATTCTCTAAAGCTATGAGTATCGAATTTGAGTTGTCTATATTTGGTGAAATAAAATTATTTATTGGTTTACGAGTTCATGAAATGAAGGATGGTATCTATATTACTCAGTCCAAATACATCAAAGAGATACTGAAGAGATTTGAGATGGAAGATTCCAGACCAGTTGGGACACCTATGCCTACTAGACATAAGTTGTCTAAGGATGATGATTCAAAGGAGGTAATTCAGACTACGTACAGATCCATGATTGGTAAAATTCAATATGTTGTTCACACTAGACCTGATATTGCATTAGCAGTCGGTATTGTTACAAGGTTTTCAACTAATCCTAGAGAGAATCATTTAATGGCTATCAAAAAGAATTCTGAGATATCTTAAGGGTACTAAATATTATGGACTATGGTATAAGAAAGGAGGAAATATTGACTTGAATAATTTTACTGATGTTGATTGGGTAGGAAGTGTTGACAAAAAGAAGAGCACAAGTGGTGGAGCATTATTTCTTGGAAAGAGGTTAGTCTCCTAGACAAGCAAGAAACAAAACTACATTTCTCAATCTACAACAGAGGCAAAGTATGTTGCTGCAGTAGTGAATTGTTCAAATATCATATGGTTCAAACAATGATTGTCAGGTATGAAGGAAGAAATCAAAGAACTAGTTATTATCTACTGTGAGAACACCAGTGTTATTAAACTTTCAAAGAACCCTGTGATGCATACTAAGACTAAACATATTCCAATAAAGTATCATTTCTTGAGAGAATTGGTTCAGGACAATGAAGTAAGATTGGAATATGTGAATACTAAAGAACAAATTGTAGACATATTCACCAAACCATTACCTAAGTATACATTTTTGTATCTTAGAGGAAAGCTAGGGGTGATTTCCCTAACTGAAGCTCACTAAAACATAGTTTAGTGATGCATCAACTGAGCTACAAAACATATTCAACATGTTGATGCAGATTGTTAGAGCTCATTGCATATGAATCAGTACACCAGGTACACTACAATTAATTTGTTAGTGTCTTTCACATTGGTTGTCAAAGAGGGAGAGATTATTGATGTCATGCCAAAAGAAATTATTGAAGGAAAGAGATTATTGGTGCTAGAGGGAGAATTTTATCAGAAATAGAGATTCATGTAAGAGGGGGAGTTTCTTAAGAGATTGTGAAGACAAAGGGAGTTTTTAGATGAGAATAAAAATGAAGCTAAGGATATTAATAAATTTTATTTTTATCCTTATTGTTTTTGCTCTATAATTCTTTGTATCATGACATGTTGTGTTTCCATCAATGCCAAAGAGGGAGATTGTTGATGACAATTATTCAATTGTGTATTGTCATTGATGTTTACACAAATGAAGTGATGTTACACAAATGTCTATACCCAAACTGGGCACAATCAGTCTATGCCAAGTTCTCCCAGGCATTGAAAAAGACCAAAGTGATTTTCAGTTCTAATCGAGTTCACTCAGGCATTACAGTATTGGTCGAGCATTGAATAATTTTAGTATTAACCGAGTTAAATATTTAGTGTCAGCCAACTAACAACAGTTTACACTTTATGTTTAATTAGTTATATGCAGTTTACAGACTTAAGTTTTATTGATTATTTGGAAGTTAGGCCGACTTGAGTAGGCTTATCATATATATACAAGGTCAAGTTTGGATTGAATGTGTGAATGAATATAAGTTTTGAATGAAATGTGGAGGCAAAATTAGATGGGATTCTGATTAAGAACAGAACATACAGAGCTGCAATAGAATATTCGATCAGTGAGGATCAATTTTTTAATGCTAGAGCATAGATCTAAATTAGAAAATATAGTTGCTTCTTAAAATAGGTCAATCCATTGTTACTCTCTAACAATTTCAACAACGATCTAAATCTCTTAACAAAGTAGACTTAACAGTCTTTTGTAAATCCTCTCACAAGGTGAAATTTCTACATTGAAGTGTTTGAAGACCTCTAACAAGGCCACTCCTTACAGGGTGATTAAATCCTCTAACAGGGTCACACCTAATAGTGTGTTATTGTAACCTTTAACAGGGTTGGCTCCTAATAGGGCTCACTTCAGAAGAGTAAAAAATAGTGACTAGATGCAATTGGTGGTTTTTCCCATATACATGGTGTTATCTGTGTACATGCTATTTACTTTATGCTTTATATTTTTGCATTTAATCACTAAAGGATAAGTAACAATGATAAATTTGTTTAAGACATCTAAGGAACTTGGATTTGTTTTTGTAGTAACTGATTCAACCCTCCCCTCTCAGTTACTCAACTCATTTCCAACAGAGACATGGCATGGGGCATCCAGCCAGAAGGAATCTTGTGGCTGGATATCTGCTACCTGGACTATTGATAGATAAATAATGGTTAGAGGAAATCATAGATGATAATACTCATGGGCCCACATGGTAGTTGGAATATGGATGGAATTGGCATTATCTAATTCCTAATTTTGTTTCTTCCATGTTTGTGTCCATCCAACAAAAATGGAATTGGAATTTTGGAATTCCAATTTTGCCCCAAAATGGGCATATGCATCTTCCACACAAATAGGTGGAATTGGAATTTTGAATTCCAATTCCAATTTTAATAAAACCAAATTTAATATCATGTTGGATCTGTTACTTCTCCAAACCTTCATTCTGAAACACATTGGTAAATTATATTGCTATATACATAGACATGTGTATATATACACATGTATGTGTATATAAACATGTGTGTATATATATACATGTGTATACACACACATGTGTGTGTATATAATATGTATATACACATATGTGTATATATTTTATATATACACACATGTGTGTATGCATGTGTGTTTATATACATGTGTGTATATATATATGTGTGTGTATATACATATTTGTGTATACACACACATATATACACATGTGTGTATATATAAATACACATGTGTATATATATGCATGTATGTATGTAGAGTGTATATACACACACATGTGTATATATATACACACACCTTTGTATATATGTGTATTTATCTACACATATATACACACACACATGTGTGTATATATACACACACATGTGTGTATATATGCACACACATGTGTGTATATATACACACACATGTGTGTATATACACACACATATATACACATGTGTGTATATATTCAAAGAAATTAAGAAATAAATAATTAAAAATCCTTATGCATCTTCTCAGTCATCTTCCGAGTGAACCAAATAGGTCCAACCCATATTTCGAAAATCATTTTTAGGATAAGTATCTTCCAGAATTGTAGCATCTTCCAGAATTGACTATATCCAACATTTGGTATTCCAGCGCCCAAACGGATCCTTATTTACTTGGAAAGGCTCCCTGAAACCTACCCAGGTATAGAAAATAGTATTATGAAACAAAATACTCTAGAAGAAATTTTGTTTCTTTGTTATTTTTATTTATTTAATTTCTCATAGCCTCAAGTAAATGGAGTGAGATTAAATGATAAACATACGAGTGAAATAAATTTATTGTTCTCATATGCAAAAAATCCATCAATCAACTTAATGTGATATCTCTAACTATAATATCAAATCGATCTTTTGATCATTATTTGTGGAATTTCCATGAAAGAAGATCCACCAATTGATTCTTTCTCTTATGATTAAAAATAAAGGAGCATAGTGAACCATGCATTTCATTTCTCAAGTGAATGAGATAGTTTACCTTCTTTCCAAAGTATATTTTACCTTTCTTGATACTCAAAGATGTTCTCAATGTCATATCTTATAAGTACATTACAAAATACAGCTTCAACTCATATTTTTACAATAAGAATTTTCAAATAAGAGAAAATAATTAAGGAGATAACTGTAACAAAACATATGCCTATTTTATTCATACATAAGTCGCAATGAGAAAGTGCTAATTGAGCTCACTTTATCTTGCACACAAGTATAAAAAATCTACATAACTTATCTTTAGACTATCTTTTTCAACATCATATGATTATCATTAGAGATAAATAATAGTAAATATAAAAGTGCCTTACTCTTCAAACTATCTTAAAAATTACAATCTCTAACTTGAGAATACACAAACTACGTCAGACTCTTGTGTTTCATAATAAATTTTCTCACCTATCACATTGTGAGATACTCCAAACTATCATCACAAACAACATCTTGATATCAAAGTACAACTTGCTTTGAAACTTGAACTATGAAATTTCTATATAAATTTCTCTTAGACTATGATTCTAGAACAACATATTAATTTGTTAGAATCTACACAAATTGGGAAATAATAAATGAGGGCTCACACTCCTCCCTTCCATAATGGCATCATGAGGCCATGTGTGCCCTAGCCATACCCCCAAGCGAATGAAGACATTATACACCATACTAAATTAATGGTGAGGACTTTCTTTCCATATCATTTCCACTCGTCCTACCACAATCTTTCAAACATTTTGAGACAACAATCCTTGAGGAAAAATTACACAAACAAGAAATATATACCAATACTAAACATAAAAAGGAAAGGATGAATTATCTCTCTACAAGCTCATTCTTGGCCTTCCATCTCCTTATGTATTATTTCCCTTTCATTCTTCTCTAACTACTCCATTTTATTTCACACAAAAAGTTCTCAAAGGAGAAGTTAGTAATTCCTCCTTCCTTCTCTAAAAAATATGACATCTTTTTCTCCAAATCCATCAAGAGTTCTCCAAGATGGAGAAGTGGGTAGCCACCCTACTCTGCCTTCACAAACTCATTATATGGAAGAGTAATTTGGAAGACTTGGATGTGGAGGTGACATTTGCCATCTTTCCATCCATTCCACCATGTGGTCTTTTCTTCATTTAAGAGGGGACAAAAAGTATGACACCCCATGTGCACCTCATCCCCAAAGTCTTCCCTCATAAATGAGTTATGGAGGTGGGGTTGGTACCTTCAACCCATCCATAACCCAAATTCGTCACTCATTTTAAAGGACTTTTGGAGAATTAAAATAGGCCTTAGGTATTTTATTTCATATCCAATAGGCCCCCATCTCAAGGGTATAGACCCTAGGGGTATAATTTTAACAATTATAACATGAAAATTGACCCAGAAACTCTCATTTAGGACCCATAATTATAAACCTTGTAAATACATATATATAAAATAATAAAATCATATTTATTTAAAAATGGTTAACTTAATACTTATTCAAGAGGTAGTTGATTTAGTGTTGAAGTTTCTTCAACCTCCTATTGTCCTTTGTACTTCCTTGCATATCACAACCATAAATTATAGTTAAGCCCTTACAATTATTCAACATAAAAGATAATCAAATTCTCATGACCTCAATTATGAATCATGAGTCTAGTTAATCAATTTATACTTTAGAACAACAATCCCCTCCTTTTTATAAAAGAGGTATTTCAATTCATGTGAATGTGCATATGCTTTCATTACATTACATAATAACAATAAAACTTAATTTTGAAAAGGAAAATATAAGAGACCATTCATAAGTTTAATAAATCTAAACGTATTCTATTCAAGAAAGATACCAGGTTTTCTAACGACAAATAAGAATATTACTATCAAGACTCACACATACAATTAACCAATTTATGAGCTTTAATAATCTAATGAAAACATATTATGGTTGAATTAGTCTCCTAAGAAGCATGGTATTACAAGTCCTTTATGAGGTGGGGTCTTACAATAACTCATTGCTTAATGAATGTAACTGATTCATTAAAAGGCACCGCATTTTAGTCTCATTAATGGCACCATGTATTATATGAGCTATGATTAGACTTTATTATGTATTGATTAAACTTAAACAAGGCCACCTTATCTGCCAAGGAAGTCAATAAACATATTTTTTGGTCGCATATTGATGACATGGTCTTGAAAAAAATATTAAAATAGGATAGTATTGCCTTCTATAGAAAATTTAATTCTTTTTTGTACATTCTCAAATGTGTATCTTGTCAAAAACATGTCAATCTAGTTCATTCTCCTTCTCAAGAATTGTAACCTCTTATAGTTCCTTAACTCAATGTTCGGATTTGGTATTATTGGTAAGGTTAACCCTTCATCCTCTAATGACCATAAAAACATCCACACCACTACAAAACATTTTACTAAGTGATTTGATACAATTCCCCTCGCCCATGTAACTAGTAACTAAATATTTCAATACATTCTAAACATTTCTAGTTGTAGCATTTCTTTAACAATTATTATTGATAATCGTAGGTCCTCAAAATATGTAAAAGATCTCTATGATAAATTTTATATCCATTGTAATTTTTATATAACCTATTAGCCCCAATGTAATGGCCAAGCCAAAGCATCCAACAATTCTCTAAACAAAGTCAGTGAAAGAATTATTTATGATGCAGGCCAACATTAGTATCTTAAAATATATGTAACCTTATGGGCCTATCAAAATAGTTTTAACACTTGACCTATGGGAGTAACCCCTTATTCATTTGTTTCATGTACCAAACTTGTCTTGCCAACTGAGATTGAATTATCTTCCTTACACAACTAACGTCAAAATTTGATTGATGGTGAATAATATAGGTTTACATCTTCATTAAAGTTTAAAGATCCTTTTTAAATTAAAAAAGAATCCAACATTTAAATCATTTACAATAATATTAGAAAAGAGTATGCAAAAGTTATAATAAATGCATCAAGTTTAGAAAATTTAAAGTTAATCTTTATGTCTTGAAATAGGATAAAAAAATAAAAATCAAGATCACGAGAAGAAAGTTAAATTTGAACTTAATTGGTTAGGTAATTATAGATCAACACTACTAAATGTGGATCAAAAGCATATAAGTTGGCTACATTGTTGGTTGTCGTTGCACCAAAAGATTGACATGTTAATGCCTGATACAACCATTTAAATTATACAAGCTCAGGAGGTGGTTAAGCCATGTCACGAACCACCACTACACTACACAACACAAAGAGACCAAGGGTGCATGTCTTGCGAAAATCCCCTGCCCCTAGTGCAAACACAAAGTTCGAACCCATGACCTCATCTCTAATACAAATTGTTTGTTGTTGTTGCACCAAAATATCAAACTATTCATGCTCGATATAACCACTTGACTTATACAAGAATGGGGGTGGTTAAGCCATGCCATGAAGCACCGCTACACTACACAACACAAGGAGACCAAGGGCACACACCTTGCAACATACACTATATGCTCAAAGATAGAAGAGTCATTTAAAACTATACATGTCTTAAATTTTTCTCTAACACAAAAAAACTTATAATTGAAAAAAAACACTAATTATTGTAATGGTGAAAACCATTCATGTGAGTACCACTATGATAACTAATTCTTAAAAATCATGTCTATATGTTTGGCCCATTTTTTAAACCATCGCAATTTTAATTTGACCTTGCCACATTTTCTGAGTTTAGAATATCCCACTCACCCATTCAAAGTGTCATGAGTATGATTAAGGAATAACGAGGGATGCCATCGATATCCGATTCATAGGTGATGAAGAATATTAGGAGAAAAGCCTTGAGAATCATGGCCTTTGAGGTTTACAAAAGACACCAAGCCAGTTGTGTTAGTGAAAGCATTGTGTGAGGTTGCATTTGAAGATAGCTCACACCATTGCTACCAATGATAAAAATAATTGTTGTAATTTATGAGCAACTAAAATTAGATGGAAATGTTCAATTTTTCAAACCAAATCCGATTATTTTTTAGCCTCCCTTGATGCACACCTACTTGTCAGAAGCCTCCAGAATCTTTTAGTAGAGAAGTTATTGCTGCTCAGAAATTATATCCTTATCTGGCTCCTGATGTGCAACTGAAGCATTTAATTCAGTAGGTGAGTTTGATATGATATTTGTGGAAATATGATTTTCTTTTTGGATGACGAATGCTATAAATGAAAGAATGTTTTTATTCTACAAAAAAGACAAGTTGGTTTTTGTATGCAACAACAAGAGAATATTTTTGTAGAGCTCTATTTTTATCTAAGAAGTTTATTGCAACATTAGTTGTAAGTGATTATATTGTTGAGAAGTGATTGCTCCATGTAATCTTGTGAGAATTCTGAGAAGCTCCGAGAAATTTGTATGCAGTCCCAAATTGCTGCAAGTTTATATCTGAGTTTGTAGTTTACATTTTCAATTTTTTTTTATTGTAGAAGTCATTTTCATATTCAATAGAAGTGAGAAGAAGCTTGCATATCTCCATATCTCTATATATTTTTTGTTTTCCCCTTGATTTAATTCTATTATGTATCCCCAATGATTGGGAAATGGAGTTACAATCTCTATATTTATGCTCTTCCATATTTTGGGGACATCTCCTTGTGAGTTTTTAGATTATAGAGTGAGTCTATAATCTCTACATGGTATCAGAGCCACTTTTCCCTCAATTCTTATGAGTTTGGGAATTTGAATTTCTTGCACAGGAGACATGGATAGAGATGGAGGAAAGAGCTGGAAGCAACCACCATCTTTTAATGGACAAAAATATGATGTCTGGGCAAAGACGATAAAGAACATAATGGTTGTAAATGATTTGTGGGAGCTTGTGGTCAATATATTTGTGGATGTGACTGATCTGGCTTTGTTTTCTATCCTCTCAAACAATCAAAAGAATCGATTGAAGGAGTCGAGGAGGAAAGATGCTAAAGATTTGAGCTTGATTGAAATAGCCTTGATAGAGATGATTTTTCCCAGATTAGAAGTTACTAAATATTCCAAAGAGGCTTGGGATATCATCCATACAAGATTTAAAGGGACTAACAAAGTTTGTTTGGTGAAGCTCTAGATGCTTCGAAGAGATTTTGACTCTTCTCATGAAGGACAATGAGTCCATTTCAGATTTCATCTCAAGATTTTTTGGTTTGATAAACCAGCTCAGAACCAATGGAGAAGCCATAGAGGAGAAAATTATAATAGAGAAAATCTTCAGAAGTATGCCCTCAAGATTTGATATGATTGTGATTTCCATTGAAGAGGCAAAGGATCTCTCCACATTAGCTATGGATGAGTTAATGGTTTCTCTCCAAACCCATGAGCAGTGCCTTAATAGGTATACAAATTTTTCCCAAGAGAAAGATTTCAAAGATCAAACCAATGCAAGAGGCAGGGGAGAGGAAGAAACAACTCTAAACCATGCTCAAGAGGTAGAGATTGTGGTAGCTGCGGACAAAAAAATATTGGAAGATATATCAGGATGAGAAAGAACCAATGAGGGAGCTAGAAGCTCTTGACAAAAAATTGAGAGGAGGAAAGAAGAACAATAGCTCAAACAAGAGAAATATTGAGCGCTATTGTTAGCATAAATTTGGGCATTATGCAAGTGAATGTTGGAAAAAAAAAGTGATCAGTCAAAGAAAAGTGCAAATGTGGCCGATGTGAATGTGGGTGAAGGAAATAATCCATAGCCTTCATCATGTGCAACATTGGTGAAGAGGTAAGCCATGAGTTATTTTATTTAGACAACGATTGTAGTAAAAACATGAGTGGTAATGAAAGTCTTTTTTCTTTCATTGATAAAAATGTAAAGTCTGAAATTAGAATGGGGAACAATGGAACTATTCCAGTTGTGGGAAAAGGATCTATTATGACCGCACCAAGCAAGGTGAGAAACATGGTATTCAAAAAATTTATTTTACCCCTGGTATGAAGCATAACTTGATGAGTGTTGGGCAGGTCATTCATAATCGATTCAAAGTGCTGATGGAGAATGACTAATTTGTCATTTATGAGAAAGATGGGAGTAAGAAAATGGTTGTAGTAGTCCAAATGACAAGGAACCAGATCTTTCCGTTGAAGGTAGAGATGTGCTTCTCTTCCTAGTCAGTAGTTGCACCTCCCAAGAAAGCATGTACAACATTACAACAATAATCAGCCTTCAAGAGCGTGATTGAAGACCCCTCCAAGCTATGGCATTTAAGGTATGGACATCTTGGCTATGTTGGTTTATGTTTATTTTCCAAGAAAAGAATGGTAGATGGTTTTCCATATATTGTAGAGTCCAGTAGCAAGTGTGAGGCTTGTATTTTGGGTAAGAAAAATTGGTCACCCTTTAAATTTGGTAACTCTAGAAGGGAAAGATTTCCATTAGAGATGGTGCATACTAATTTAGTTGGCCCTATGCTTCCATTGGGGGGATTACTTATTTTATGACCTTCATAGATGATTTCAGGCGCAGAATATGGGTGTATTTTTTGAAAAATAAATATGAAGATTTTGATAAGTTTTTAAAGTTTAAATCCCCGACTGAAAAAGAAAGTGGAAATGATCTTGAATTCCTAAGGTAAAATAGAGGGGGGGGAGTATACCTAAAATATTTTTGTAAGTTTTTTCAGGCAAAATGACATAAAGGAGCTTATAACCAGTTATATCCGCAGTAAAATGGAGTGGCTAAAGGAAAGAATAGGACCATCGTTGAGATGGAAAGGAGCATGATAAAATAAAAAGGATTCCCAATTGAATATTAGAGAGAGGTTGCAGAAACAATAGTCTATTTGATAAATAGAAGTACTACAAAGACAGTCTAGGACAAGATTCCATTAGAGGAAAAACATAGATGGACAATTGAACACTTGAAAGTGTTTGGGTGTGTAGTGCATGCACATGTACCAAAGGAGAAAAGGAAAAATTTGGATGACAAGGGTGTGAAGTGTTAGAGTAATAAAGTGATTCCACTTATTAATTAAATCATATTGATTTAATTATTAAGTCACTTATTATCTCTATTTCACTTAAGCTAAACTTTAGGCATATAATAATTAATTCTTTTATTAATTATTATTATTATTATTATGCAACCTAGATATTTCCCCTTTAGGGTTTCCCTTTTAGGGTTTTGATCACCTTCATAATGTTTGATCTCTTTGTATTTTGCATTCCCTCTTTGAATGAATATTTTTTCTTTCAGAACTTTTTGTCTCCAAGCTTTGCTTTTGTAATAGGTTATTTTGCATGCAGATGATCTTGGCTTATGAATTCTTTGAATTCTAACATGAAGTGTATCTTCACAAGATATATTTTTGAATCGAAGACATATAGATTATATAACCTAGTCACGAAAAAGACCATCATTTCAAGAGATGTGGAGTTCATTGAGAATTTGTCATGGGATGGCTTGGTGGACACGTCATCAAAAAATTCAAGTAAAGTACACATTATTGATGAAGATGATGAGTTTAATGATCAGCAATATGATGCAAAATCATATACAAAAAGCTCTCGACAGCTGATGACGGCTCCTGACAAAAATAGGCAGAAAGGAAAGAAGCCACAAACAACCAAAGAATGGGCTCCTAACAGCCCTTGACAACTCTAGATTGGTACACAGGGAGCTATAGATGGCTCTAGATAGCTCCTGACGGGGCCTACACAGAACAACAACAACAAAATTGAGGGTTATGACCCCACTCTCACCTCCCTATTACCAAGAAAGACCAAGAGTCTAAGGGAGATATACCAAGATGAAAGGTATGAAGATGAATTTGATGAAAACATTAATTTTGCATTGTTTTCTCATAGTAATATGATTTAATTTGAGGATGCTATGAAATAAGAAAAATGGTGTGTGTGCATGGATGAGGAAATAGATGCAATAGAAAGAAATGAAACTTTGGAGCTAAGTAATTTTCCTCCCAACAAGAAATTTATTGGGGTTAAATGGGTTTACAAGACCAAGAATAATGTTAAAGGAAAAATAAATAGGCATGAGGCTTAGTTAGTGGTCAAGGAATACAAACAACAGTTTGGAAGAGATTATGATGAGAAATTGTGTGTTTTCATAGTGTGTATATGAAACACCTTTATAGGACTAGTTTAATCAATTCAACTTGAAAATATGAAAGATTAAGCTAAATATAACTTTTACTTGAAAAGAATTGATAAACTTCCCATTGTTCTCTAATTAGAAGGAAAATATGAATGCTCTCAGTTCTTCAAAATATTCCTAAAGTGACAACCTCTAAAATGAGAGTGAAAATAAAGCTACATGGTGTGCAATTATGCTAAAACATGATGAATTATGATGCAATTGAAGTGAAATATGCAAGAACAATGCTAAAATGAACTCATATTACTCTAAGCCTGGATGCAAAATCAACTATAATGGTGATGCAAAATGAGAGTGGATGATAATAGATGATTTTCTCTATAAATGCCTCTTATTTATAGAATTCCTAATATTAGGAGCATGAGTTGGATGAGGGTTGATTCAACTCATGGTTAACCAAGTGAGTGAGTTGGTGGTTTCAAATATTGGGACAAAGAGACAAAGATGGGTGATCAAGATACCAAAGACAATTTGGATGGTGGAGATAGCAAATCCTCTTGAGTGATCCATGTGATTCAAATGCACTCACCTCATTCGTTGATTAAGCTTTTGTTCTTTTTTGGTGGGTGAGAATAAATGAATTATCAATTTAAACGATTAATTGATTTATCCATGTGTAGGATTTGAATGCGTTGGATTAAATTTGATTTAAACTATACAATTAATTAAGTAAAATAAATTGCACAACTATTTGATCTTTTTGATTTAATTAATCTAATAGCTTTGATTTCAATTAATTCATGTTTTGATCTTCAATTAATTGATTTTCCTTTCTTGAATTTGGTTGACTTTTCTTTGTCCAATTTAGGGTGTATACAAATGCCCGTCTTTGAATCAATGCACGAAGCACGTTGGTTCAAAGAATGTCTAATGTTTGATTCAATAATGTCCAATTTGATGTTTGATTCACTGCTTTGATGTCAATTTGATTATCTTGATTTGATTTTGATATGATGTTGATATTGATTTCATGATGATGCAACCTTGATTTGATTCCCTGATTTTGATTCGATGTGTGATACTGATCCGATTCAAATAGATAATGATGGCATACTGCTTTAATGATGATGCAACCTTGATATGAATCCCTGATGAAAAATTTAAACTAATTTTGATGCCTTGCTGATGATTCAATCAATTTGATTGAATGATAAGATGTTTCCCCTCATGATGAAAGAAAACTCTGATATGAATCCTTGATTTGAATACTTGTTGTTGATATGATGCCCCCTCAGGAAATGAATCAAAATTATTTTGAGAAATTTGGATAATTTGTGGAATTTTGAATTAGAGTATATTTTCAATTTGTTTCCCAATAAAAATCAATTTAGAAGATGCCCCGCTTGAATTAGATCATTTATGTGTCTCGAAGACTAAATTACACATGTTGATCATGAATGAGTCAACATTTTTTGATGTGTATTTCAATTTCACATGATAGGATATGATGCTTCAACCTCATGATCTAGAGGATCAAAAATAGATGTGCTTGCCGAGATTGATAGAAACCTCAATTGATTGGATAGGATGGATATTTTTGATGCTTGACTGATTAAGATGATCGATAAATGATTAACTAATTGATATTGGGTTTGATAGGCCTATGTAGATTTATTTTTGATGCTCTGACTAGGTTGATGATGTTTTGATATCACTTGATGTCAGTTAAAATCACTTGGTTTACGTTGTATTGATGTCAATCTGATAAGATAGGTAGGTTGATGGATTGATTTTCCTTCCTCAAGATCTAGAGTTAGGAAATTTGATGCACTCAAGATGAGAAAATAGATGACAGTATAAATTATTGATGCTAGATGATAAATCAGATTATTTGAATTATTGATATTTGATTTGATAGGGTTAGTTAGATGTTTCAATGATACAAAATTAGTGACTAGTAGAAGAGAAGGGTCATCTGTTGGTGCAAGTGCAAATATGGGTACAGGTGATGGACAAATTTAGGTTTCCCCTAGTTGATTATATGTTTATTGATGATATGCTTGATGTAGCATTGATCATTTGATGGATCATATATTTGATGATGTACTTTGGTTGTAGACTTTGATGATATAACCATGATTAAATTTTCACCCAATTTTTGAGAAATCTCATAACTAAGATGCATTCCTTAGAGAAAATAACTTATACTAAAGTGCAAGTCTAATCTAAAAATGAATGTAAGATGCAACTATGGTTGTCACTTATCATTGGATTATGCTATTTTTTCATCATTGAGCTTTTTGGAACCTGGAGTTGGTATAATCATCACTGGTTATGTTTGTAAACCATGATGATCTGAATACCTCCTTCCTTCGAATTTCAATAATGAATTCAATACAACTCTCACTAGTTTTACCACAGGAGTATGAATATCGCTTTTATTAGTTTCAATGTTTTAAGTGGATTTTGGCATTAAGACATGAAAGATCTAAATGGATAAGGTATCTATTTGCGTAAACAGATAGAGATTTGATCCCTTTAATATGCAAATGTCCTCAATGATTATTTGATGACCATGTTGTTAGATGAGTTTGCATACAAGAAGACACACAGAAATCAAGAAAATAACATGCCTCCATCATTGCCTATCTAGTCAAAGACATCACTAATTTTCTAAAATGCCATGATTTCAAAAATCAAGTAACACCCCGAAATAACATTTCTTTTGTTTGTGCATCCATATTTCAGAAGAATTTCATCCATTTTGATCTTTATTCCTATTTTTAATCCCGATTAAGGTTTGATAAGATTTGATGTTGCAGATTGGTGTGATGTTGAATCTTGATCAAATTGAAATGTTTCAAATTTGATATGAATCAAAGGGTTCAAGTGTCATGATTTTGGTTTAATGCTATGATTTGTGTCAATTGTGTTTGTCTTGACGATCTCACTGATTTTAGATTGTGCCCCCAGTTGGATAGAAATATTTTGGACTTGGGCAAATTTCAAAATTATGAAGAAAGCTTGATATATGAAAATGTAGCTTTGATACTTGATTATGACTATGTACAAATGAAGGATGCAAGGATATATATAATGATGATGGATAACACAGATGCAACTAGACCTAGGGCAAGCAACGTCTGTTTAACAGGTTTTCACTACTTGGATTTATTGCACTTTTTCTCTTTTATCTTGTTTTTTCTACCAAGGCGCCTATTTACTAGATTTTCACTAAGGAACTTTTTCTCTCTCTCTCTTTTTTTTTTTTTTTTATATTTTGCAATTTATTTTATTTTATTTTATATATATGCATATTTTTGGTATTATCGAGGCGCTTGTTTACAAATTTTTCACCAAGATGATAAATTACAACCCAACACAAATGGAAGGTATATCAAATGGATGTGAAGTCTACCTTCTTGAATGGAGTGTTGAAAGAAGAGGTATATGTGGAGCATCCACCTGGTTATGAAGTTCCAGGTCATGAATGGAAAGTGTATAAGTTAAAGAAGGCTCTTTATGGGTTGAAGAAAGCTCCACGGGCATGGTACAATAGGATTGACACATATTTGATGAGAAATGACTTTTACAAAAGTGATGGTGAGCCCACTCTTTACATCAAGGCAGCTAATGGTAAAATTTTAATTGTTTTCTTGTATGTAGATGATTTATTTTTTACTCGGGATTATGATTTTCTCATTGTTGATTTTAAAGAGGCCATGAAAAGAGAGTTTGAGATGTTAGACTTAGGTCTCTTGAGATATTTTGTAGGTATAGAAGTAAAAAAAATGCATGATGGTATTTTTATGTCTCAAGAAATATATGCATATCAGACCTTGCAGAGATTTAGAATGAAAAAAAGACAAGCCTGCACCAACACCAATAGCAATTGATTTGAAGTTGAGAAAGAAATATTGCAGCAGCAATGTGAATCTGATCTTGTATAAAAGTTTGGTTGGAAGTTTGATTTATTTGATGACAACTAGGCCGGATATAATGCATGCAGTAAGTTTGATTTCCAGATTTATGAAAAATCTAAAGGACTTCCATAGGTAAGAGGGAAAGAGATTCCCAAGGTATGTGAATGGCACTAAAAGATATGGTATTTTGTATACTGTAGCAAATGATTTTGGGTTGATTGGTTACATAGATAGTGATTGCGCAGGAGGTTTGTATGATAGGAAGAGCACTTCAAGTTATGTATTTCACATGGGTTTGGGTGTAATCTCATGGGCTTATAAGAAGAAACCCATAGTTTCTCAATCTATAGTAGAGGTTGACTATATAGAAGAAAATGCAGCAACATGTCAAGCTATTTAGCTTAGAAGGATCTTGGTAGATTTGAAGGAAAAATAAGAGTATGGAACCACAATATTTTGTGATAATATTTCCTCAATATTTTTGATGAAAAATCATGTGTTTCATGGAAGAAGAAAGCACATTGAAATTAGGTATCATTTTATCAAAGAATTAGTTGAGAATGGTGAAATAAAAATGAAGTTTTGTAGGTCTGAGTAGTAGCTAGCAGACATTTTCACCAAGCCTTTAGGCATTGCAAGTTTTGAGCACTTAAGGAGAAATCTGGGCCTAGTTAATTTGGATCAAGCATGATCTTTTTTGCAAGATTAGGACAAAGGGGGAGAGTTAGATTTTTCAAACCAAATTTGATTGTTCCTAAGCCTCCCCTAACACACACCTACTTGTTAGAAGCCTCCAGATGCTCTCAGTAGAGAAGTTATTGCTGCTAAAATTTTTTATCCTTATTTGGCTTCTGACATGCAACTGAAGTATTTAATTTAGTAGGTGATTTTGAAATCAGATTTCTTGAAATCTTATTTTGTTTGTGGATAGTGAATTCTATAAAGGGAAGAATGTTTTTATTCTTCAAAAAAGATAGGTTGGTTTTTGTATGCAGCAGCAAGAAAATATTTTTGTAGAGCTTTGTTTTTATCAGAGAATTTTATTGCAATAGAAGATGTATGTGATTATCATGTTGATCAGTGATTGCTTTAGGTAATATTGTGAGAGCTCCGAGAAGCTCCAGGAATGTATGCAGCCCCAAATTGCTGCAAGTTTATTTTTGAGTTTGTATTTTACATTTTCATATTTTTTTATTGTATAAGTCATTTTCAGATTTAATATAAGCAAGAAGAACGTTTCATATCTCCATCTCTCTCAATTTTTTTATTGTCTCCATTTGATTTAATTTTGTTGTTTATTCTCAGTGATTGGGAAGTAGAGTTACAATCTCTTTGTTTATGCTCTACCCTATTGTATCATCTTAAAATGGAAGCACTTCCATTTTGGTAGGTTTAGCACCCTCATTTAGTGTTAGAGTTGTCATATTATAGCTAATAACTAATTTATTTAATTATTAGTCTATTATACTCTACACTTAAGTTAAACATAGGCATCTTATTATTCTTTAGGGTTTTCCCTTTTAGGTTTCATGATTCCTTTTATAAGGATTCACCTCTTTGTATTTGTTAAGGAGTTTTCACATCGCATTGTATTAGATTGAAACATATTGTTAATAATATATTCTTTCATGTGCATATGATGTCTCTGGTCTTTTGGCCTCCATAGATTTTTCTTCTTCTGTTCTTTGCTTCTTCCACGTGATAGGTTTATGTGTGCAGGTGTTCTTGGGACAATAGGTGTCTACCTATTCTAACATTTAATACACTTGCATATTAGATTTGCATTTAGGATGCATCTACACTTGATTCTACATTCTAGGTGAAATTAGGGTTAGGATCTTGTGGATCCTCCTTAATTTCCCTCTTTGTGACTTTAATTTTAGGTAGAACCTATGTAATGGCTCTCCTAATATTCATCATACCTCCTCTATGGCATATGTGCCTCTTCTCAGCCCTATGGTGTGTTTTCTCACCTTCCTAGGTCCCCGACTGACCTGGGAATCCTACAGATTAGTTAAGGTGACCTTCCTGAAACCTCAGGTTCGGGTTGAAGTTGATTTTTACCTAGGTCAGAATTGAGGTTGCCTTGACCTAGGTCAAGGTCGATGTTGATTTTGACCTCTGTCGGGTGTTGGTCTCTGCTTTTAGATCCGGAGCTTATCGGGGTTCTAAACTTAAAAATAGGCCCCCACATCCGGATGCAGAAGTGTTTTCTCTGATATTTAAATTAATACATCTCCTCCTTCGTTGGTGATTGTAATTGAACAATAATTCAAGGTGAAATTTGAATTTGGGTCCCTTGCATTTCCCTAGGAGGTCTATATTGAGATCTCTATATAAACACTCTCTTTTGCCTTCATTTCTTCATGAAATGAAATCATGAGATGACATGACGCAACTAGGATTATGACATGATGATGATGCAAGAAATCAAGAGGATGATATAGAAGGACAAGATATGATAATGGCTTAATACATACAAGTATTTTGTGGACAAGCTATTGTGGATCTTCTTTTGAGAAAGAAAGAGTTCTTCCTTACTTCCTTCTTCTTGGATCTACCATTTTCAACATTCAAGCATTCAAAAGATACTATCATGGGGTAGAAAATACGAATTTTGAGTTTGGTCGGAATACTTTAGCCTTGGAGGCTTGGTGTGCTTTCTTTATCATATTTAGATCTATGCATTGCTTTCTCATTTTCAATTCATGTTAGGGTTTTAATCTAGAGGATTAGATCTTGGAATTACACATTCAAAGCTCTTTCTAAGAGCAACACACACATAAATTCTACTATATTCAGCTATTCGTGGAGGTGGAAACCACCAAAATGGGGGTTTGACTAAGGAAAAACCCTATATAGCCACCCCAAAACCCTCTTTTCAGATATTTATAGGTGATATTTTGGGAGTTACAGGTTTGGAACAATGAGTTGGAGTGCAAATTCAGATACCCTTTTTGGCAAACTATCAGGATCCAAAAACATATTTTCTATCGGAGATTTTGGAGGTCGATTCAGCCCTAGGTCAGAATCGGAAATTCTGGGTCAATGGTGACATTGACTTGAGGGTCAAAATCGGAACTGGGCCAGATCAGAAAATGGTTTCTGGGTTTTTTCCATCTCTGTGTTTCTATTCCAAATCTGATTGCAGATTTTCTAGAAAATCAACACAAGCATCGAAAAAAGAGTATTTCCAGATCTACTATGATGTGGGGTAGGTATTTTACTCCATTATTGTTTGAAAGTATTTCTAAGCTTTATATTCCTTATCATAATAATTAAATGTAAATGGTTGAATATGGCTTAGGGTCTCTTTTATATGCAAATTTCCATTGTTAAAACCCTATTTAAAAGATCATCCAAATTTACCCTTTACATTTTGGTGAACCCGCGATAGACAACTCTTTCTTTTTGGTGTTAGAGTTAAATTTTATATTAGATATTGCATGAATATAGAAGTAGATTTTGTGAGTGTCAAACGATGCACTTGTTACCTGTGACACAACACTTCAATAAGTCATTAGATTAGTGAAAAATCACATAAAAGAGCAATGGTTAAATACAAATCACTAAAACTAACTTATTGCTCCCTATCTAGGAAGAGTTTGAAAAATGCCATAATCATGCCCTTAGATTATGCACCATTCAGTGACAATACACTCCTAAGAATGAGAGATTTAATTGAAAACTAAGCTAAACGATTAGAAAGCATGTAATTAAGATATGAAAACTGACATTATAACAATGCATGGAATTGAAACTAAAATGCTATAGATATCTAAACAATATAGCAATGCAATTTAACTCTAAAAATGAGGGCCATTTGCTCTCAAAAATGCCTTCTATTTATAGAAAAAGGGGTTGAAAATGGGTGGTTCAGATGCAAAGCTGAAGAGAGGTAAGGATTCCACTAGAAGAGAGCAT
>MU227244.1:13320049-13333448 GCA_018584345.1 Thuja plicata | reverse complement strand
CCATTGTTTGAATTTGATAATATTTGATTGGTTGAAATTGATTTGAATTGTATGGCTAAAGTAGTTAATATAAATTAGTGATAAAAATCACCTAGGACATTAAATCTGATTTAATAATAAATTATGCAAAAGTAACATTGTCTTGACATAAAAGGGGGTATGATCACACCTAGGGAAAACAGGGTCTATGGTTGGTACAGACCAAATCCACGTGGTTACAAATTTCTCTTATGCTCTTGCATTTATATTTCAAAAATATATAAAAATTATAAAATTTCTTTAAAAAACACAAAAACATTTACATGCTTGTAATTTTATTTTGTGTTCAAACATGTATGAATTTTGTTTTGAATACTTTGATTCTGACCTAGGTTAGAATCAAGGTCGACCTTGAACTAGGTAAAGGTCGATGTTGATTCTGACCTAGGTCAGAATCGAGGTCGACCTTAACCTAGGTCAAGGTCGATGTCATCCTTGACCTAGGTCAAGGTCGATGTTGATTTTGACCTCTGTTGGGTGTTGGTCTCCGCTTTCAAATCCAGTACTTATCAGGGTTCTAAACTTAAAATTAGGTCCCCAGGTCCGGATGTGGAAATTTTTTCTCCGATATTCAAATTAATACATCTCCTCCTTCGTTGGTGATTGTAATTGAACAATAATTCAAGGTGAAATTTGAATTTGGGTCCCTTGCATTGCCCTAGGAGGTCTATATTGAGATCTCTATATAAACACTCTCTTTTGCCTTCATTTCTTCATGAAATGAAATCATGAGATGACATGATGTAACTAGGATTATGACATGATGATGATGCAAGAAATCAAGAGGATGATATAGAAGGACAAGATATGATGATGGCTTAATACATACAAGCATTTTGTGGAAAATCTATTGTGGATCTTCTTTTGAGCAAGAAAGAGTTCTTCCTTCCTTCCTTCTTCTTGGATCTACCATTTTCAACATTCAAGCATTCAAAAGATACTATCATGGGGTAGCAAATACAGAATGTGAGTTTGGTAGGAATACTTTAGCCTTGGGGGCTTGGTGTGCTTTCTTTATCATATTTAGATCTATGCATTGCTTTCTTATTTTCAATTCATGTTAGGGTTTTAATCTAGAGGATTAGATCTTGGCATTACACATTCAAAGCTCTTTCTAAGAGCAACACACACATACATTCTACTATATTCAGCTATTCATGGAGGTGGAAACCACCAAAATGGGGGTTTGACTAAGGCAAAACCCTATATAGCCACCCCAAAACCCTCTTTTCAGATATTTACAGGTGATATTTCAAGAGTTACAGGTTTGGAATAGCGAGTTGGAGTGCAGATTCAGATACCCTTTTTGGCAAACTATTAGGATCTAGAAACATATTTTCTGTCAGAGATTTTGGAGGTCAATTCTGCCCTAGGTCAGAATCAGAAATTTTGGGTCAATGGTGACATTGACTTGAGGGTCAAAATCAGAACTAGGCCAGATCAGAAAATGGTTTCTAGGTTTTGTCCATCTCTGTGTTTCTATTCTAGATTCGATTGCAGATTTTCCAAAAACTCAAGACAGGCATCAGAAAAAGAGTATTTCCAGATCTGCTATGATGTGAGGTAGGTATTTTAATCCATTACTCTTTGCAAGTATTTCCAAGATTTATATTCCTTATCATAATAATTAAATGTAAATGGTTGAATATGGCTTAGGGTCTCTTTTATATGCAAATTTCCATTGTTAAAACCCTATTTAAAAGATCATCCAAATTTACCCTTTACATTTTGGTGAACCCGTGATAGACAACTCTTTCCTTTTGGTGTTAGATTTAAATTTTATATTAGATATTGCATGAATATAGAAGTAGATTTCTCTTATGCTCTTGCATTTATATTTCAAAAATATATAAAAATTATAAAATTTCTTTAAAAAACACAAAAACATTTACATGCTTGTAATTTTATTTTGTGTTCAAACATGTATGACTTTTGTTTTGAATACTTTTATGAGGATTTTATTGCACAAGAGGATAGATCCGTTAATGAGGTACATTGAAGTGAGAATGAAATTGGTTTGAATGAGATCTCCATGGATCCTATTCCTATTTCATCCTCCTCCACAACCTCTCCAATCGACCTTTATCATAGGGTGTGTGCATGGTTACCTTCATGTTTCATTATTTGCAACATTGAGGCACCTAGAATATTATTCCCTAAACCTTGGATGATGGTAAAAGGATGTCCTCGAATAACTATTAAGGGTTAACCTTAAGATCCTTTGGATTTATTTGATAACACAGATTCCATTTCACATGCTTATCGCACATGGAATAATCGTCAACCTACCATTCCATCATATTTACCTCCTTCTCAACCTATGCTTCCTCAAGAACCTAGGTTACCTTCTTCCTTTAAGGACTATGAATTAGTTGAGAAATTATGCGCTACTCCAGCTAAGATATCTTTATGGGAATTACTTCAAACTTCTCCTACATATCATGAGGTTTTGCAAAAAGCTTTATCTACTCTTCTTGCTCCACCTCCTAACCAAGAGAATATCAATTCATATTTGGATTTCATGCATACTATGCCTTCTGTAACTCCTATTGTGTTTACTGATGATGATTTACCTTCTATTGAGGTGTAGAATCAATATGATGCTCTTATGGTTGTTGTTTCTATCAATCAGAGTATCATTCATAGAACATTAATTAACAATGGATCTAGGCTTAATGTTTGTAGCATGGATATGCTTAAGGAAATTAAGGCTGATCTTACAACTATTCAACTAGATAATATCCCTATTTAGATTTGATAATATCGCAAAGAAAACTTTGGGTATTATTATGCTACCTATTAAGGTTGGTCCAGTTCTTCTCAACACACCTATCCATGTTATGCCTGGACCTCTTAATTATAATTTTTTTTTACGAAGACCTTAGTTACATACTATGCATGTGGTTCCTTCTACTCTTCATCGTAATGTTAGGTTCATTTATAACAATCTGATGTATACACTACATATAGATGATGCGCTGAATCCTTGCGTAAATGCGGAATATGCTTAGGTTTATGAACCTATAAAACCAAGTAAGGAACCTGAGCAACCACTTGAAGTTAAACAAGTTGAAGCTCCACCTTCTTCTTTGACTAGAGATGATTGGGGAAGATTGGATTTTAATCCTTATTTTATGGGAGAATATAAAGTTTCTGATTTAGATTTTATGAAAGAACAAAGTGGGTTTGAAAAATAAGTTTTTATTCCTTCTTCACTTTCTGAGGAATTAAAAAGTAACTTTGTTGCTGCTTCACTTGAAGAAACAATTAAGACATTAAAACTAGATTTCTATGACATCGTGACATATTCCGCTCCTTTAACTCAATCTGATATGGCCGATAGATATGGTTTTGGTTATCATCTACTCAAGAAATCAGGATTCAACAGGAAAGGATGTGATAAATATGAACAAGGTATACAAGTGCCCTTGGACAATGAGGTTTATGATTATACTTATGGGTTAGGATTCAATCCTTATAAACAACCATCAACTTTTCCTCTTAATGTCAATCATATCTGTGGTGTACATTTGAAGTTGGTTAATCCGATTCTCCTTGACATAGCTCAAAAACCTAGTTTGGATATTTTTCCTAAGGATGAAGCCTTAGCCAATGTTTTAGGGGCTTATCAAGATCTACCTACGTTTCATCATAAAATAAGAAATCCCTATTGTCTGAATAATGAAGCCTATTTTGGAGAACATGATGAACAAGATATTTCTCCCTTGCCAATGGATTCTCCCATGCAAAGTAATTTATTAATAACTGAGACTATGGAAGTTCAAATGGAAATTGGGAAATGTTTGAATCAAAATGAACATGATCAGTTAGTTTCCCTCTTACTTGAATATAAGGATATATTTGCTTGGACATATTTGGATATGCCGAGAATAGATCCTAAGATTGTTACTCACAATATTGTTCTCAAACCTAATGCTAAACCCATGAAATAAAAAATCCACAAGATGAATCCAGGCATTGCCTTATTAGTTAAAGCCGAAATTGAAAAATTATTAGGTGCTAGGTTCATCCGCTCTATTGATTACTATGAATGGATTTCCAATATTGTAGTTGTTTCTAAAGGAGAAAATAAGATAAGGATGTGCACTGATTGTTGAGATTTAAATAAGGCATCCTAAAAAGATGATTTCTCATTACCGAATATTGATATGATTGTGGATTTGATAGTGGGTCACACTTTATTATCTTTTATGGATGGTTTTTTGGGTTATAATAAAATATTTATTCCTATTGAAGATCAACTTAAGACCACATTTATAAAACCTTAGGGAACATTTTTTTGGGTCATGATGCCCTTTGGATTAATAAATGCAGGAAAAACTTATCAATGCGCTATGACTTTGATTTTTCATGATTACATTCATAAGATTCTAGAAGATTATGTGGATGATATCTTGGAAAAATCTATACAAAGAGAGGATCGAGTGTTTATTTTAAGGCAAATATTTGAAAGAATTAGGAGTTATAATATGAGATTGAATCCTAAGAAATGTGCCTTTGGAGTTGATTTTGGTAAATTATTAGGATTTATAATCTCTAAGCGAGGCATAGAGGTTGATACTAAAATGATTGATGCTATTTTTAACATGCCTCCTCCTAAGAACATTTCTCAATTATGCAGTTTACAGGGAAAAATACAAGCTATTCATCACTTTGTTTCTAACTTAGCCGATAGAATTGTTCCTTTTACTTCCTTTCTTTGACAAGATACCACTGTTTATTGGAATAAGGAATGTAAACAATCCTTTGAGAAATTTAAGGAGTATCTTGCTAATCCTCCTATTTTGCAACCCATTCAATTTAATAAACCCTTCTATCTATATACTTTCACTACTCTGAATGTCGTGAGTACATTTTTGGCTCAACATGATAGTTAAGGTAAGGAAAGATCAGTGTACTACATTAGTCAAAATTTACTTGATTATGAAACAAGATATACAGATTTGGAAAGAAAATGCTTGGGTTTAGTTTATGCTTGTCAAAAACTTAGGCATTACCTATTGAATGTTGAGGTCAATGTGATTGTTAAATTTGATCCTCTAAAACACCTTTTCTCAAATACTGATCTCTCTGTCCATCTGGAAAATTGGGTGATGTTACTTACAGAATTTGATCTTAATTTCATTCTTCAAAATTCAATTAAAGGACAATCTTTAACTGATTATTTAGCTGAAGCTCCCTATCCTCATTCTAATATGAGCATTACGACAATAGAATTCCATGATGAGAACATTTTAGCTACTAAGCAAGAGGATGTTTGGGAATTATATTTTTATGGTTCTAGATGTAAGATAGGTTCTGGAGTAGGCATTATCTTTATCCCTCCTACAAATAAATTGATCCCTATGTCATATAAATTGACCTTTCCTTGTAGTAACAATATTGCAGAGTATGAAGCTCTTATAGCTAGCTTACGAGCAACTTCCTCCCTTCATATTTAAAACTTGGAAATCTACGGGGATTCACAATTGATTTTTGAACAAATCAAAGGAGGTTATCATACTAAGAATGATAAAATGATGTAATATAGAGATTTGGCTCTTGATATTCTTTCACAATTCTCTTCTTATAAAATTCAGACTTTACCTAGGAAAGATAATCAACATGCAGATGCCATGGCAAGCTCAACTTCTTTGGTTTGTCTCGAGAATAATGCCAAAGACTTTCAATTTACTATACATACTCTTAAACACCCTACAATTTATAATAAGGTTACTAATGATTGTTTTAACTTGAATTTGGATGAATGGTATTCGCATATCTTTCATTTTTTGAAAGATAATACTTTTCTAGAATCAACAACAAGGAACATGCATAATCACATTAGGAAACTCTCAGCACATTATATCATTTTAGGAGATACGCTTTACAAACATTATTATAATGGTTTTCTATTAAGATATCTCGATAGAACCAAAATTCCAACAGCTTTAGCATAAGCTCATTATGGTTCTTGTGGGGGACATTTTGGTGGGAAGTCTTTAGTTAATAAACTTCTCAGATAGGGATACTATTGGCAACCAATGGAACAAGATTCTTTTACATTTGTTAAGAAGTGTCCTCAGTGTTAGCAACATGGTAATTTAATTCATGCTCCTGCTTGTGAGCTTCGTAATAAAGTTGCTCCATGGCCTTTCAGTATTTGGGGTTTTGATCTTATTGGAAAAATATCACTAGCTTCTTCTCAAGGACATACATTCATCCTGACAGCTACAAATTACATTACGAAGTGGGTAGAAGATATTCCTCTCTGTTCTACTACTTCAGATGTTATTTGTGATTTTATCCTTAATTATATTATAGCACGATTTGGTATTCCTTCTACGATAGTTTTGGATAATGGAACTTCTTTCAAGAATAAAGAAGTCACAAAATTATTGGATAAATATCATATTCAACAGAGATTTTCTACTCCCTATTACCCTCAATCTAATGGTCAAGCTGAAGCATCGAATAAAGTTATTGAAAAAATCTTAAGGAAAATAGTTAATAAGCATGCGAAAGATTGGCATACCCAACTTACCTATGCTTTATGGGCTTATAGGACTAGTGTACATACTTCCATGGGTACTTCCCCTTATAATCTTGTTTATGGTACTAATGCTATTATGCCATTATAATTAGAAATACCTTCTTTGCGTGTTTCATTTCATGGGATAATTGACAAGGATACTTTTTGAGAACAACGACTACAGGAATTAGAAATGTTGGATGAACAATTGATAAATGCTTTGGAACATATAAAGGCTTATCATAAATCACTTAATATATAGTATAATCATAAGGTGATTGAACAGTCATTCTCGGTAGGTGATTTAGTCTTGTATGAGAATCAAAGGAGGGTGAATTCTTTACCTGGTGAAAAAGGTAATTTTAGTCCTAATTGGCTTAGACCTTTCATAGTAATTGAGGATTTTACTTTAGGTGCTTATAAGATTTCTGATATGAATGGTGTCCCTCTTAAGGAACCTATAAATATCATGCATCTCAAATGTTATTATCCCTAATATATCATTCTTTGTTTATGTATTTATGTATTGCTTATAGAATAGTTATGTTTGTTTTATAGGTTATGTGATTTGAATACATTCATACATAATTTTGTTCTTTCTTTCTATTAAGTTTTGTGTATTGGTGGAAAGTACAAGTAATTAATCATAGAACTAACTGGGCAAAGAAAGGTTTTCATATATATAAACTTCTATGAGTTTGGTACATATATGGCACATGTGCCATATCTATCAATCTCTATCTCTATGTACGCTCTTAGGGTCGATGGCTCTTGACTCTCTCTGATCTATGGTGTGAGGCTAAGGATCTCAGTATGGTAGTCCGTGTGCAAATCCTTGACATTGTCATCTCATAGTTATGTTCCTGATCTCTTTGTAGGTCATCCATCAATTTCTCTTCTCTCTCTTTGCATAACCTTAGCTCTCGCTAGACATATGCAAAAATATCCGCATGTCTACCAGGATCCCTCTGTCCAATAAGGGACTCTCGCTTACTAGCTTGAAGTCGATAGGATATACATGTATCCTTCAGGACCTCAGATACAAAGCTCCTCCACTCTGCTACACTAGCTACAAAATTCAAACATATTTATCTTTTAGTACTTCTTCTAGAAAAACATTTACTTAAAATATTCTAATCAATTGCATATTTCATACATGGATCTCCCTCATGGGTGTCACCAAAGGATCTAGATGGTGGGGGCATGGAGTGACTACCCTCTCCCCACTCACTATGTCTAGGTCTAGGTGGTGGTGTCTCTATATGCGCGTGGGGAGGTCATCATGATCTCAATGATACAACATAGACCACATGATCATCTACACATGTACTACCTCCTAGGGGCATCTCCTCTTCTCTTTCCTCTCCCCCCTCTTCTTCTCTAAACTCGGCTCTCTCCTCTACTCTCTCCTATTCTCTTTCCTCCTCCATAGGATCTCCCTCGAAGATGGGATCCTCCTTGTCTCTCTCATCATCCTCCTCCTTTGCTAGTATGTCACCGCCTCGGTGTGTCCTCTTTGAAAGACCTGGATCACCTATGGGTAGTCATCAGGGATAATGGGGTGGGTCCCATGTAGACACCAATATCTAATATAGTCTCTACTGATTCCTGAATAGAATACATTAGGAGCTACCTCTGTATCCTCGGTCTCATCTATCTTTCTATCTATAATATATGCTACTGTAGGTTGGCATATAGCATCGGGTCTTTGATAGTATCTTGTCGGGTATACATATCGAGGTACTATTTAGGGGACCCCCTGTGTCAGACCAAACTATCTCATCACTCTATCATAGTTATATGGCATCACTGCATGACTGATAGGACCCTCTAGTAGCTTTCACTGCTGTGAGTGTCTCAGCTGGTGTCAAGTATCTGACCATTCTGTCATCTGATGGTACGGTCTCCATCTCACATCAATACCTAGTATACAGTTGAAGCGTACCCTCCAAAAGAGGATATCCCTATATTTTCATACATCTGCTAGTGGATAAGAAAAATCTCTCAGTGTGCTCACATCTACTATCACCGAAACACCATGTGGTCATGTATATGTGTAATGCTCAAACATCCAAATGTGTAGAAAGGTGCATACTGTAAGACTCTCCTGCTGGAATCTCACTAATTGACACAACTCATGGTAAAGATGGGCTAACATGCTGCGGCCCCATGAGAAAAAAATCCTATTTCTCTCCATCCTGCATATGAGATGGGTGAATGGCTCTAGGAAGACTGTACCCTTTGTGTTGGGTGCTACAACCAAAGAGAGTATACATAGCATCACTCTTTGTACCAAAGGTGTCGGGCCTGCTAGTATGGTTGATAGAGTGATCTAATCTATTCGGGTCCTCATCTATGGTACTCATCCCAAACAATACTCCCCATCTAAAAAAACATCGGTAGGAACCCACTGCACTCTTGGTCTGACAGGATTTCCTTGGACTGGAAGTCATAGGATCCTATATACATCCTCTAGTGTGACCCTGATCTCTCCTGACGGAAGATGGAAGGAACAAGTGTCCTTGTCCCACCTCTCTATCATGGCTGATATCATGGATTGATGTAACCTCATCTATGGTAAGACTACTACCCAGTACCATCCCACATCTCTCAATAGTTGTATCTCATCCTATTGTAACTCAGAAAAGTTCTCTTTGATAGTCAGTAATAGCCCTCCAAAGGAGTGCTCTCAGAGACGGACAAGATCATGTCAGCACAAACAAAATCATATCAATACTCTATCATTAGACAAATATAAATCCCACTTGACCAGGTCAAGGTTGACTTTTTTTGGTCAAGATTGACCTTTTTGGGTTGGGGTTGACCTTTTTGGGTCAGGGTCGACCTTATCCCTAGAAAGTGTGTGACCTTCGCAGTTATGGTTGACCTTAAAGGGTCAAGGTCGAAATAACTAGGGAAAGGTCAACATTTTTGGGTCAAGGTTTACCTTACCTATAAAAACATGAATTTTTCAATCACAAATATCAAAACAAGGAAGTTACCTCAGGAAGTGGCTGTTTGCTAGCCAGGCGCTCTCTTAGGACCTCCATGCGACTCGCTCAAAATTATTCTCTCTTCGACATTCTGCTTCTTTTTTTAAACTCTAAAAATGGTAAGAATGAGAAGGTAAGTGTTTATTTCTCTTATTTATAGCTTAAAATTAGGGTTTTGTTTGAATTTATCTAGGTTAAATTTGAATTTCCCTTAATATGCATTTAGACAGACATTCACTCTTTTCATCATAACTTGAGTTTGGTAGTTCTATTTTCAGTGTCATAAGTGGTGTTAGAATTGTGATTCAGATACCTAACCTCTTAAATTAGTTTAGGAAGGTTTGGAATCCTTATAACTAGTTTAGGAAAAGACTTTTCAATAAACTGCATATCTAGTGTATAGATCTAACCTTATCACCTTGTTTCACCTTTCAGAATTAGTAAGATGAAACAGGGGGGCATAAGGGGGCTCCATGAACTTCTCAAATTCATCCTACTAAGGCTTACGTTCTCTATGGACTTTAATTAACATTGTGTGCTACAGGTTGCAGGTACTAATGGTTTCTTGCAGGATCTACACGTTGAGGACTTGGTTATATCCCTTTTACTTTATGATGCTTTCTTACTTTAGCTTGCATATTCACGTAGGGTCATATCTAAGATAAAGTGGGGGCTAAATGTATCATATTAAAATGGAATAACTTCCATTTTGGTTGGTTTAACACTCTCATTTAGTACACTTTCATATTAGATTTGCATTTAGTATGCATCTGCACTTGATTCTGCATTTCTAGGTGAAATTAGGGTTAGGATCATGTGGATCCTCCTTAATTTCCCTCTCTGTGACTTTGTTTTTAGGTAGAACCCATGTACTATCTCTCCTAATCTTAATCATACCTCCTTTATGGCCTTTGTGCCTCTTCTCAACACCCTGTTCTTTTTTCTCACCTTCCTAGGTCCCCGACTGACCTAGGAATCCTGCAGATTTCTCAAGGTGACCTGCCTGAAACCTCAAGTCAGGGTTGAAGTTTATTCTAACCTAGGTCAAAATCAAGGTCGACCTTGACCTAGGTCAAGGTTGAGGTTTTCCTTGACCTAGCTCAAGGTCAAGGTCAATTTTGAGCTCTGTCAGGTGTTGGTCCCCGCTTTCAGATCCAGAGCTTATCGGGGTTCTAAACTTAAAAATAGGTCCCTGGGTCTGGATGCGGAAGTATTTTCTCTGATATTAGAATTAATACATCCCCTCCTTGGTTGGTGATTTTAATTGGACCATAATTCAAGGAAAATTTTGAATTTGGGTCCCTTGCATTGCCCTAGGAGGTCTATATTGAGATCTCTATATAAACACTCTCTTTTGCCTTCATTTCTTCATGAAATGAAATCATGAGATGACATGATGCAACTACGATTATGACATGATGATGATGCAATTAAGAAAGAGGATGATATAGAAGGACAATAAATGGTGGTTCCTTAATACATACAAGAATTTTGTGGACAAGCTATTGTGGATCTTCTTTGGAGCAAGAAAGAGTTCTTCCTTCCTTCTTGTATCTACCATTTTCAACATTCAAGCATTCAAAAGATACTATCATGGGATAGAAACTAAGGATTGTGAGTTTGGTAGGAATAATTTAGCCTTGGGGGCTTGGTATGCTTTCTTTATCATATTCAAATCTATGCATCGCTTTCTCATTTTCAATTCATGTTAAGGTTTTAATCTAGAGGATTAGATCTTGGCATTACACATTCAAAGCTCTTTCTTAGAGAAACACACATACATACATTCTACTATATTCTGATGACATTATTTTTCCATTAGTACACTTAGTGAAAATCATTGATAGAGATCACTGGTAGACTAAAGCATTACCGGTGAACAACAAGCATACACGACAGAACACAAAGGTCATGAAAAATGCAAGTACAAAAGTGTCAAGCATCACCGATGACCACAAGCATCACCGGAGACCAATAGCATCACCAGTGACACAGTTTCCAAAACTAACCTAACAGAAACATAAAAGGAATACCCGATGACAAGTTTAAGAAAGGAACACCGATGACCAAGAAAATCGACCATCAGAACCGATAGTCAGTTCAAGAACCCACAAATTGTGGATCTGATTTTTACACTACAGATAAAGCAATGTAATTCTATTTATAAAGTTTTTATTTTTTTTAAATCATAACTTGAGGGTCAAGCAAGCTTTATGTAAATTTTTTAATGCATCCTAACAGATCTAAAACATATCTAACTAAAGATCAAGGTCAAGTTGTAAACCTTGGATCTAGAGTTAACTTGCGATGCATGAATCAAGAACTGAGTCCAATTTAGTATAAATAGATGTTCAAACTCAATTATGAGGACATGGATTCACATTGTTGATAGCCACCATGAGAATCTAAGGAGAAGAAGGTAGAATTCATGCAAAGGTCAGAAATAGAATACATCAGTTATCAAGAACACACAAAGGCTACGGATAAGCAGATAAAGGTATTATTCAATCATGGAAGGATGATTACTAATATGTATGAAGCTTTATAGGATATGTTATCAGCCATTAAAGATTGAATTTATCATCAGATCAAATACTTATGTAGTTGCATTCTAACAAGTGCATCACATCTAAAATCATTTTGTAGAAGGTGGACTTAACCATCCTTTCCAAATCTCTTAAAAGAGTGCACACTTAACAATGTTGCTAAAGCTTCAAATGAAGTAGATCTTAATAGGTCTCCATTTTAATACTCCTAATAGGGTAGGTCATCAGAAGTGACCAATTGTAATCCTTAGCTGGCCCCTTCTTATTTACAGATAGTGAAGTTTTGTGGGTAACAATCCCCACTACAGTTTTTACTTCCTTAACAAGAGTTTTTTGCGATATCATATCTTGTGTCATGTGTTATCTATTTTCATGAATGTTTCTGTTATGGTTACATACAAAAAGAATATATGATATGATTACATATACATAAAGAAAGTTGAACAGTTAGATAAGATATTTTACAAACTGATAATCAAGGGTTAATGGGCTAACCAAGAAAAGTTTTTAGAGGTACTGATGCACCCCTCCCCTCTCAGTACATCATCTCAATATAATTCCACCAATTGGTATCAGAGCTAAGTCTATCTCTTGAAAAGCTTAAAGACTTGAGAGAAAATATCAGAGCAATGGACAAGTTCACACTGGACATGACTATTGAGAATGACCAGTTACAGATGCAAATAAACTATGAGCAATACAAGGAGGTGAAAATAAAGCTAAGACAACTTCTTGATGAAAGAAAGATTATGGAAACCATGCTGAATGAGAAAGACTACAAAGAAATGGAAATACAAGAGTACTTTGAAACAAAAAAATCATCATTGAGCAAAGCTTCAGATGCATCAGTTGAAGAAATTACAAGTATGAAAGAGATCAATCTACATCTGACAGATCAAATCAAGATGCTGCAAATTGGTCAAGAAACTCAAATGGTAAAAATGATTGATGTCATGAATGATGCAAGAAAAGATGAAAATGAAAGAACACTAACCATTGATGATAGGAGGAAAATTACAGAGAAACTACAAGAGAAAGAATCATAAATTCTAAGACTCACTGAGCATCACCATGAGGTTACCAACCAGATTATTCTTATGAGTCAAGAAGCAAATAGATTAAATACAGAAATCACTAAAAGAATACAGATCATAGGTGAGAAAAGAGAAGAGAATGAGAAATTGAAGCATGAAATCAAAGTCCAGAATCAACACAATGAATTGATCAAAAAGGCTGAGGATAGAAACAAAAGGATGGATGATTTTCTTGATGGACAAAGAAGAGTCAAC
>MU227244.1:13300070-13314148 GCA_018584345.1 Thuja plicata | reverse complement strand
ATCTAAAACATATCTAACTAAAGATCAAGGTCAAGTTGTAAACCTTGGATCTAGAGTTAACTTGCGATGCATGAATCAAGAACTGAGTCCAATTTAGTATAAATAGATGTTCAAACTCAATTATGAGCACATGGATTCATATTGTTGATAGCCGCCATGAGCATCTAAGGAGTAGAAGGCATAATTCATGCAAAGGTCAGAAACATAATACATCAGTTATCAAGAACACACAGAGGCTACCGATAAGCAGATAAAGGTATTATTCATCATGGAAGGATGATTACTAATATGTATGAAGCTTTATAGGATCTGTTATTAGGAATTAAAGATTGCATTTATCATCAGATCAAAGACTTATGTAGTTGCATTCTAACAAGTGCATCATATCTAAAATCCTTTTGTAGAAGGTGGACTTAACTGTCCTTTCCAAAACTCTTAACAGAGTGCACACTTAACAATGTTGATAAAGCTTCAAACAAAGTAGATCTTAATAGGTCTCCACTATAATACTCCTAATAGGGTAGGTCATCAGAAGTGACCAATTGTAAGCCTTAACCGGCCCCTTCTTATCTGGAGATAGTGAAGTTTTGTGGGTAACAATCCCCACTGCAGTTTTTACTTCCTTAATAGGAGTTTTCTATGATATCATATCTTGTGTCATGTGTTAGCTATTTTCATGAATGATTTTGTTATGGTTACATACAAAAATAATATATGATATGATTGCATATACATAAAGAAATATGAATAGTTAGATAAGATATTTTACAAACTGATAATCAAGGGTTAATGGGCTAACCAAGAAAAGTTTTTAGAGGTACTGATTCACCCCTCCCCTCTCAGTACATCATCTCAATATAATTCCAACATATTCAGCTATTCCTGGAGGTGGAAACCACCAAAACAGGGGGTTGAAGGAAAAACCCTATATAGCCACCCCAAAACCCTCTTTTCAAATATTTGCAAGTGTTGTTTCGGGAGTTATAGGCTTGGAAAAATGAGTTGGACTGCAGATTTGGATACCCTTTTTGGCAAACTATTGAGATTTGAAAATAGATTTTCTATCGGAGATTTTAGAGGTTGATTCTGCCCTAGGTCAGAATTGAAAATTCTAGGTCAATGGTGACATTGACTTGAGGGTCAAAATCAGAACTGAGCCAGATCGGAAAATGGTTTCTGGGTTTTGTCCATCTCTGCGTTTCTATTCTAGATTTGGTTGCAGATTTTCCAAAAACTCAACACAGGCATCAGAAAAAGGGTATTTCCAGATCTTCTATATTGTGAGGTAGGTGTTTTACTCCATTATTATTTCCAAGTATTTCCAAGCTTTACATTCCTTATCAAAATGATTAAATGTAAATGGTTGAATATGGCTTAGGGTCTATTTTATATGCAAATTTTCATTCTTAAAACCCTATTTAAAAGATCATCCAAATTTACCCTTTACACTTATTTTGGGGACATCTCTTTGTGAGTTCTCAGATTATAGAGAAAGTTTGTAATATTTATAGGAAAAGGTCTTAAAAGCTGTGTAAATGACATGGAATTCCTTTGAAGAGCACGCAAAATTTATTAACGAGGTATTTGGAAGACAATTTTTACAAAAGCTTTATCTGCACTCTTTGGTTCTCATTTTAGTGTGATGAACTTGATGGATTCAGGAGTTGCGTAGGATTTGGCAATCAATATTATGGGATACAGTAAATGGTTAGATGAAAAGTGAGTTTTCTAACATTGCATCTTCAAATCTTGGCACATATAATGGTCGATTATTCCTGCATGAAATGGAATTTAAAAATGGAAAAAAATAAAAAGAAAGGAAAAAAATCATTAGTGGTTTTAGGTACTGGTGTGGGTACTGATGTTTTAGCTCTAGAACCTATGTTGGGAAAGGTCAAATGGAGATGCAGTGACTATCATCCTGTGGTCACAAGGGCTATCTCCTTTGGAAGTAATGAATGTGTCGTATATACTACTGGGGGTGATGGCATTGTGTGTGAGTTGGATTCAAAATAGGAAATCTCTTATAAAAATTCAGAGCTCCAAAAAAGGAAATTTCTTGTTTGACAACCTCTTGATCTGATTGAAGAAACATGGCTATAGTAGGTGCAAAATTAAAGCATTTTAGTTTGCCAGATAAAATGAAGTTGCAAAAAATTATAGGGCATTCAAATTCAGTGAGGGTTATGATGTTTACAACAAGTGGGAAACATATAATTTATTTATTTTTTCTGGTGAGAGGCATGTTGTTTTATGGAAATGTGATGATAGTGACAGATCTGGAGCTACTACTTCTATTCTTTCAATAGAGCAACAAGTTGTTTCCTTGGACTGCAAAATTTTTGAAGATGATGGTGAATGTCTAAGTGTTCTTGTAGTTTCAGAATTGGATGTTTCTTGTAACCACCCTAAATTGGGCTACTCTAACCCGAGACCCCCTTTTTCCTTAAACTAAGGATCTTTCTCCCAATTATGCTAATCCAATTATTTGATTAATATCATAATTCTCTAAAATCAAGGAAATCCCTCAAAGAAAGGATTAACCACTGCTAAATGTATCATTAATTTCTAATTGATTACCTTGGCTAAGTTAATCAAATCAACCTCATTAAATCCATTGGCTAAGGTAATAAATTAAAGCAAATTAAAATAAACACTCCTAAATTACAACTCACCACAAAGGGAAAACACAATTCATGGATCAATAGGAGTTGACACACATGGATCACTCACATGGATCAAGCAAGGATTAATCATGATCACTCCTCAAGAATCAATCTCAACCACTTATTTTACTTAATCCTCCATAAAATGAGTGAATTTTGAGCTCAATCAATTAGAAAATATTACACTCTTGCATTAGGATTGTACTGCAAATATGAATTCATGCATTATTAGTTAATTAGAGAACATTTCATTTTCTTAAAGGATCATATGAATTGAGAATTCATTAGATTAGCTATGGAAAGGTAAGTGCGAGGAGGGGAGGGGTGAATCAATACTTTAAAAATTTTACCTATTATTCTTTACCATTCACTGATCTGAATATCATGCATGAAGACATTATAAAACATGTAATGTAAATCAGAAAAACATAACACATAACTCCATGATTTTTGGTGATGCAAAATCATTTCGTAGAGGAAAATTTGTGGTGGGGATGATAGCCACAATCCTTCACTACTGTAGTATAAAGGTTGCTCATTAGAGCTTAAATGTTAAATACTTATGATAGCTTACCCTATTAGGAGTACAAAAAGACTTATGCAGTCTACCTTGTTAAAGGATTTTTACAATCACTCATGTAAGAGATGTACCCTATTAGAGGATTTACAAAATAAGACATGTTAGGGCCTACCCACTGAATGGGATTTCTACTCTTCTAATAGTTATAAAATCCATTACAAAAGTTTTTTGTGAGTATGCATCAAACATAATGTTGTTCAGACTCTCTATGCTCAGTAAGTGCATTACCTCATTCCGCGCTTGGTAACTTATCAGTTTTGTACCCTAAAAATTATGCATTCAAACTCCTTTAGCTCTATCTCTGTAACTCCTTTTGTCTCTATAATTTTCACCCTCATCTTTCATCTTTATGTTATGTTCTTTTTATGTGATCTTAAGGCAGTTAACCTATTCAATATCCTTCTCCTTCTACGCTGGAGGTGAAGTGGTGCAGGGTTGGTTTCATTCCCAATGCATTTATTATACTAGACTTTCATTGGTTAAGTTACCTCGCGGTCATGTACAATCATGTTTTTACAATCTCTATGTTCTACCTAACTTTTACCTTGAATATTGTAAAAGATTTTTATGCTTGACATCCAAATTCAATGTATCCAATTTGAATTGTTATGTTGGCTCTGATATTACTCAGTAATATGATCTAATCTTTGTCGATGACATAATGTCTACTCGGATACTAAATTTTCTCACCATCATCTATCATCTTCATGTTAGGTATCATTTTATCAGAGAATTATTTGAGAATGGTGAAATAAAAAATGGAGTTTTGTAGGTCTCAGTAGCAGCTAGCTGACATTTTCACCAAGCCTTTAGGCATTGCATGTCTTGAGTGCCTAAGGAGAAATATGGGCATAGTTAATTTGGATCAAGCGTGATCTTGTTTTCCAGATCAGAACAAAGTGGGAGTGTTGGATTTTTCAAACCAAATCTGATTGCTCCTAAGCTTCCCCTGACACACATCTACTTTTCAGAAGCCTCTAGAAGCTTTCAGTAGAGAAGTTATTGTTTCTAAAAAATTGTATCCTTATTTGGCGGCTGATGTGCAACTGAAGTATTTAATTCAGTAGGTGATTTTGAAATTAGATTTGTCAAAATATTATTTTGTTTTTGGATAACGAATGTCATAAAGGGAATAATGTTTTTATTCTACAAAAAAGACAAGTTGGTTTTTGTATGTACCAGAAAGAGAATATTTTTGTAGAGCTTTGTTTTTATCAAAGATTTTTATTGCAACATCAAATGTATGTGATTATCATGTTGATCAGTGATTTCTGTAGGTAATCATGTGAGAGATCTAAAAATCTCCAAGAAATTTGTATGCAGCCCCAAATTGCTACAACTTTATTTCTGAGTTTGTATTTTACATTTTCAGATTTAATAGATGCAAGGAGAAGCTTGCATATCTCCATCTCTCTCTATTTTATTTGTCTCCATTTGATTTAATTTTGTTGTGTATTCCCAGTGATTGGGAAACAGAGTTGCAATCTCTTTGTTTATGCTCTACCCTTTTTTGGGGACATCTCTTTGTGGGTACTGATGTTTTATCTCTAGACCCTATGTTGGGCGAGGTCAAATGGAGATTGAGTGACTGTCATCTTGTGGTCACAAGGGCTGTCTCCTTTAAAAGTAATGGATGTGTTGTATATACTACTATGGTTGATGGAATTTTATGTGAGTTGGATTCAGAACAAGAAATCTCTTAGAAAAATCTAGAGCTCCAAAAAAGGAAATGTCTTGTTTGACAACCTCTTGATCTGATTCAAGAAACTTGGCTATAGTAGGTGCAAAATTAAAGCATTTTTCCAGATAAAAAGAAGTTGCAAAAAATTATAGGGCATTCAAATTTTGTGAGGGTTATGATGTTTTCAAAGAGTGGGAAGCATAAAATTTATTTTTTTGGTGGTGAGAGGCATGTTGTTTTATGGGAACGCAATGGTAGTGAGAGATCTGGAGCTATTGGTTATGTTCTTTCAATAGAGCAGCCAGTTGTTGCCTTGGACTGTAAAATTTTTGGAGATGATGGTGAATGTCTAAGTGTTCTTGTTGTTTTAGAATTGGGTGTTTCTTGTAACCATCATAAATTGGGCTAGTCTAACTCAAGACCCCCTTTTGCCTTAAACTAAGGATCTTTCTCCCAATTATGCTAATCTGATTATTTGATTATTAGAATAATTCTCTAAAACCAAAGAAATCCCTCAAAGAAAGCATTAACCATTGCTAAATGCATCAATAATTTCTAATTGATTACCTTGGATAATTTAATTAAATCAACCTCATTAAATCCATTGGCTAAGGTAATTAATTAAAGAAAATTAAAATAAACACTCCTAAATTACAACTCACGACAAAGGGAAAAGACAATTGATGGACCAATGAGAGTTAACACACATGGATCACCTCACATGGATCAAGCAAGGATTAATCATGATCACTCCTTAAGAATCAATCTCAACCACTCATTTCACTTAATCCTCCATTAAAGGAGTGAATTTTGAGCTCAATCAATCAGAAAATCTTACACTCTTGCATTAGGATTATGCTGCAGATATGAATTCATGCGTTCTTAGTTAATTAGAGAACATTTAAATTGCTTAAACGATCTTTTGAATTGAGAATTTTTCAGATTATCTATGGAAAGGTAGGTGTTGAGAGGGGAGGGGTGAATCAGTGCTTAAAATTTTTTACCTTTTATTCTTTATCATTCACCAATCTGAATATCATGCATGAAGACATTATAAAACATGTAATGTAAATGAGAAAAAAATAACACATAACTCCATGATTTTTGGTCACACAGAAATCATTTGTTAGAGGAAAAAATGTGGTGGGGATGGCACCCACAATCCTTCACTACTGCAATATAAAGGTTGTGTTGGGACAATAGAAAGGTGTATACTGAGAGGGGAGGGGTGAATCAATACTCTTAAAAACTTTCAAACAAATCTTTGTAACCAATTGTTCCGATATAACTGAATGAGTAAATAACATTCACCAAACATGTAATGTCACTGCTAAAATGTAAATGCATGTTTTTTGTGTTTAAAACTGTTACGCTACAAAAATAAACCAATATATCTTAAGACTGGTGTTAGGAGAGGTTAGCTCCAACTATGAAAGCTCTATAAGATAACTGGACCAACTATAGGGTCAAGACTTCCCTCTGCACCTATGGCTCTGTAAAACCAAGGAGGGTACACCTATCCAGACTAAACTCAATTCTTTACAACACCTTCTACTTCTAGATTTGAACAACAGATAAATGGTAAGTAAGTACTAAATGTCAACATAACATTCATTGACTCTCCACTACCATTGGTGGAATAAGAAGAACAACAACTAAAAAGTAAAGAATTTGGTTATGAGTTTGATTATGTTTTAGGGAAAAAATATATCTAGACCATTCATACATATATCTCCACATAATATACTAGTTCTAGATCAGTGCCTTATCCATTGGGTATACTCCTAAACACAATACTAAAGCTGAAACACCGTATGAGTAAAGATTCAAAGCCATAAACATATAATCTCTCAGACTACACACTACAAGATCCTCAAATAGATATCCAAGTAGAATTAATGTAATATCCAAAGCATTTTAATTTGATCTAATATCAAAGACTTGTGAAATACACATATGCATAAGCAAGACTTATACAGTAATTCAGAAAATGTAAAACTCAGCAGATGACACAAAGGAGAGACTTAATTTTGAGAAAACATATATTAATTATGATGAAGTATTGTTTCTGTAACAACATGACAAGGAAATACATAGTTCAATAATATGCAAGAGATCATACAAATTTCTACTTTGCTTTAATACAATTTGAACAACATCTATTATATCCTAGACTAGAAACAAGTATAAGCCTAATGCTTTCTACTTTCCCAATTTTACAACCCCCTCTAAATGGTTTTGAGTATTCTTTTATAGGAACAAGAATGCTACAAGCTTCAGACCATTTAGAATTAGGGTTTACAACCAATTAATGCAAGCATTCAATTATGATGTCAAGTTGAAACCCTATCTCTTCTCTTCAATTTGTGTAATCTGATCTGTAATCAATTTTCCCTAATCCATGGATGTAACCATAGTACCTTGAGGTGGAAGAAATTCCAAGGCAGGACTCTGGAAATATCTCACATAAATGCCAAAAATATCAGGCGGCTCTGTATGCACTTATCCTCTAATTATAAAACTCTATCTGTCAAGTCTGGACATAAATGCATCTCCACATATCAGATCTCAATTTCTTTAGTCTTCAACAGCTGTGCAAAGTCAATCCAGCAGGTCAGATCAATTCATTAATGGGTCTGAGACAAATATCTGAGTCCATCGCTATGAAACCCTTCCAAGAAAGATTTAAATATTTGAAATTATATTATAATGGTCACGGGTCACTTGGAAAACAATTTAGATGGTCGAGATCAAGCCGTATTACAATTTTAAAACATATATGTTGATTCCCTCAAGCTACCCGAGCTTAGGATCTAATTTTTCCAAGTGGCGTGCGGGCACAATTCCTCAATGGCTATCTGATGATCATCTTCTTTTTAAGGCTTTATGCCCACCGTCAAATCTTGTTTAAATTTTTGCCTATTTTACCTGTTACCCTTACTAGCATCTAACTCATATTTAACCTCTGGTCCTAAATTTCTTCTTGTCTCCAAGTCGCCAGATGAATTCCTTGATTTATGGTTTACTCTGAGATTACGCGTGCACCATAGGATCATGACAAGATCAATGTATATTTCCAGATCTCTAAAAGATTACAATACTTTGACCTTATCTAGTGATCACGCGTGATCTTCCTGATTAGACCTGCATCTACGGCTCCACTTTAATCTTGGTTATCCATTCTTGGTTCTATTTAACTCAAGCTTTATCTGGAGATTGCATGACTAAAAGAATCTATGACTAGTTGAATATATTCATTAACCCCAGGTTAATCACGAGATCACACGCCAACCATAAGATGAACATATGAGAAGAAATTGATCGACGACCTACACTGATTCTCGAGACTTTCATGACATCAGCAAGATATTGCAAGATCTAGCGCTAGCCGCATGATTAGAATAATGTTTTGACAAGATCAATGGCATGCACGTAATCTCCAAAGGAAATGGAATATTTAGTTTCAGTTGGGAGATTGCGCGATAAAAGGTATGGTAAAAGCGCACATGTCTTAGAAGTAAGTGACCTCAAAAAGTAACAAGGAAATAGAACAAGTCTAAGGGTTTAAGGTTTTATAGCCAAGATTTTAACCTGGCAAGAATTAGGGCTTTAGACCAGAGGCCAAAATAAATACAAAGATAAGGAGAGAAAATAGGGAACCATGAAATTTTTAGCTTGTGCTAACACATGTAAAGTAAACATCACACATACATGAAATTTAACTACTCATGACACTAGTATTTTGGTATCACAAAAAACCCCTGTTAGAAGGTAAAAATTGTGGTGGGGATGAGACCCACAAAACTTCACTACTGCAGTAAATAAGGTAGCCTGTTAAATCTTACAAAGATTGATCACTTATGATGATCTTACCCTGTTAGGAGTAATAATAAGATTGATTAGATCTACCTCATGTGAGGATTTAGAAACACAAAGTATGTGTGCACTTTGTTAAGAGATTTATACAAAGACGGTTAAGTCTACTCTGTTAGGAGATTTGGGGTCTATTAAAATGGTTAGAGAGTAACAAAATTATGATCTAAACAAATTACAATCTCACTATTGTGAATACAGATCCTTTAAGTGCATTTATAATGTATCACCTTACTGTGAATGATAATACCTTCTACTCTGCTCAGTAGCCTTTCCTCTATTCTGAAAACTGATTACTGCAATGTAGTCCTTGTCCTAAAACCCTTGTCTGGTGTCTGATGTCCATAGTATGGCAGCTACTTGATCATTTCTTAATTAACATACATTACAAAATGACATCTTTACATTATATATCAAACTTTATGACCTAATTCAGGTTTTATAATATCATCCATAACCTAAGATCAACGGTGTAGATAGTTTACCTTGATCATCTAAACAAAGGAGATATAAACAATTAATATTGTGAATCCATAATTAATGTTCTCCTCGATCATTGTCAACTGTTATCCAGGTTAGCAAAAAGTTGTTACCTAGATTGATGTGCCATAACAAACTTTTATGTGACCGTTGGTCTGCTCGGTAAATACTATCTCTCGATGCTCAGTGTTGTCTATGTATCTTGGTGCATATTATGTGCTTAGTGTAGACTTCTGCTCGGTAAAGTTTGTCTTATTTATGATCATTTCACTTGGTTAACTATGTGCGTGATCAGTGCACTCGGTTAACTTTTTACTTTGGTGATCACACTGACTAGTCAATCTGTGACTCTGTTGCTGACTAGGTAATTGAATGCTTGAATACTAATGACAATCTTTAAAGCTCATTTTGAGTAACATTCTCCCCCTTTGGCATTAGTATCAAAAAATTATATATGTTGATGTAGTATATGTTAGTACTCTCAAATTTTGAAGAAATTTGGAGTGACTACACTTGGAATTTTCTCTAAATGCAGATTTTTGCCCTAAGAAACTCGTGGAAAAGGCATATTATGAATGCATGCAGAAAAGGGCCTCTTGATTTTTGTGATAAACTGCTTGGGAGACGTGTTCCTCAACTTTCATTTGGCATATACAATGGGTTCCAACTCTCAAATTTCAGTTCTGACTTGTTTTGGAAGTAGCCATTTGGAGGTGCTTATCATAAATCTGCATTTTTGCTAAGTGTCATTTTGCTGTATAAGACCTAGTTTTCTTCTGAATAACTTGCGCCCTGTAAAATTTCATGGCCCACCACTTTGGGATTATTTAATATACATATCAAAGAACTTATGTTCCAAAGCTCAATCCATTTCGAATCCGTTTGATAGGTTTCCCAATCCCTCAAAGTTGGTCTTCCAGAAATGTCTCGTTTCCTTGTTCTGCCCATAATTCTGAGTAGCCCTGTTTGACCAATCGTAACTTTTGACCTTGTGACCTAATGGAAATAGTTCCTTTTGAATCATATTATAGAGGTCAAATATTCCTTATCTATCCATATTTAGGTCATGATGAATCCATTTAGTCAGTTTGTGAAGCTCATTCTGTTTGCAATTTCTATCAATTTGCCAAATTGTCAAATGCAGAATTGCAGAATGGCCTACTTTGAGGTCTTGCAAATGTGTATCCGGATGAATGCCTTGGATAATTGAGTTTTCCCTCATATTTTAAGCATGGAATTGTACTTTCCTAGAGATTTGCAGACTTCTGCCAATCTGATTGATCACTTTTCTTGGCCGATTCCAAACCCAATTTCTACATATCTGCAGTGTCTTGGTTCAGAAAGTGTTTTAGGTGCTGACTTTACACACTAATGTCATTTGATCTGTGGATGATCAAAGCAAGTTAGTGATAGTTTCATGACCCTTGTATGAAACTAAATCTATGTCATGGATTTAGACTCCAAAAGTATCTCCAGTTGAGTTTTCAAAGTCAGTTTCCAAGGATTTTTGTGCAGATTTATAGTGTAAACGGAATCATTTTTTACAGAGTTGTTATTTTCATAGGGTTGTCGTTTCGTGTTAGATGGTTATTTTGGGATTCCAATTGTGCATCTACACTCATTGTATGAGATTCTTGCATCAGAAAGTGGGAGTGGAGACTCGGGGTTTTGTTTTGCCTTTGTTCAAGGTCATTTCCGGAACTAGTTTCCATTATGTTCATGTGTGTTTTTGTAGATATAATAAATGGTCGACTTTGAAGATTAAAATATTTTTAATCAGAAGTAATCTTGAAGATTTCTCCTTACGGGATAATGTTACATGTGACATTCTCCTAGTCCTCCAGATATGCATGCTCTAGGAAGTCACTGATCATATTTTGAAGCATGTTTCCAGAAGCCGCGCAAGGGAAGTATTCAAGGGAAAATCATGGTTTAAATGATTTTTTTTTAATTACCCCATTAAAAATTGATATGGGATCCATAAAAACACAAGATCAGTTGGGGCATTCATGAATTTTGGCAACTTGCAAATATTATGGCAGACTTGTTTACAAAATAGGCAAGTATAAACATGGCTCGTAAGTGGTTTTGGCACCTATTGTAATGGTTTATGGACTTGTAGAAACACATTTTAAATGTGCCTGTTATAGTAGACCGCCTATGCCAAATGTGCAGGTTAATGTATGAACATTTAAAACTTTCAAGCAATTTAAAATGACAGATGATGGGAGAGTGAAAGCATGCAAAGAGGTCAGCACATGAAGATGTTTCCACATAGACAATATGAAAGTGTGCGCAACAAAACATATGAGGTTCTATGCTGAGCTGGAGAGCCACGTGAATAAGAGGGGCTGCATGAATTTCCAAAATCATGCACAATGTGAATGAAGACTCAGCGTGGAAGCTGAAGTGGGGATTGCGCAACACTTAGAAGGTGCATGTTTAGAAGATTTTAAAAGAAGAAAACCACAAAAAAGAGGATTGCGCAGGGGACTGTGGAGTTTTGTGTAGAAAAAACTTAACATATTCATGCATACACAAATGACCTGGTCTAGAACCAAGTTTTACAACCAAATATACCTACGCAATAATCAGTAATCCACACTGGGTGAATGAAGGACTGTGTGCACATAGGCAAGTAGGAGGATGCACATTGTTGAAATAAGTAGAAAGCCAAAAAAACATTGCAAATGCTTTTAGCATTGGATGTGCTTCAGCTTCATCCTCTATTGTCTTTGCAACAACAGTGCCACTATGTAACATTGGTATGGAAGATACTCAAGCAAATGAAAGGAGCCACCAGCACATTGATCCCCCAAGACAATGCCACTGCTTTTGGCAGATGTAAATGCATCTGTAGATGTAAGAAAAAATTGCGCAAACATAGACCAGGTTGCGTAGTAAAAGGAGGGGCTATGAAAAAAATGTGAAGCATGAGCAAGGTCTATTGCTAGAAAATAGCGCAGGATATAAAGATTTCAAAGTTCCTGAGAAAATTGAAAGCGAGCACATATGTTTTAAGCATGATCCACGCAATATATACAAAGGTGAAATGCCAGCGTGGGAGTTGATGAGTCAATGAAGACCCCACGCGCAACATATTGAGGATTTTAAAAGCATTTGAAACTAATTCAAATGCACATTGCCATAGCTTACCCACCCCAAATAGCAGGCTCCAACGCATTAAATTGAGAGTGCCATCTCATAAACAGAAGAGCTGCGCAAGTTAATAACAGCAAAGTTTTTTTTTTAATATCAAAACCTTGCAATGTGATAAGCTAAGGAATCTCTGCAGAAAGGAGACTCTTAAACAAACAACCAGAGTAGTAAGATTACCAAATGCATGTTGACCAGTGTAGGAATTAGTGGGCTATGCTAGTTTGGAAGGGAGGACCCAGCGCGATGAACTTAAAATGCAAAATTCCATTACAATTTTTCAAAATATTGCACAAGCTTACGCCCCAGTGGAGAATTTTAAAGTTTTAAATAACCAGATCAATGAATATCTACGCAATACATGGTGTATGGAATTTGTGCAGCATTTTAAGCAGGTGTTGAAGTTAAATTTGGTTTATAAGATGCAAAAAGCCTGTGCAAGACAAGGAAAAACGTCAACGCAGGGACTTAAGTTGGAAAATGTTAAAGGAAAATCCCATGTGCAGATTGGGGATTCTGTTTTAAAGCTTTGCTAAATACAATGTGGGGCCAAAGAGACCAGCAAGAAGTGGCCTGCGTAATGCAATGTAAAAGAATGGTCTGCGCATGATTGCAATATGAAGCATATTTGCACAATAGACAAGAAGAATCTTGTGAAAATAAATCCAGCGTAGAGCAGAATGTGGAGAAGTTTGAAAGGAAATGTGGTTTTGCGTATTCCAAGCGAATGGAACATCTAGAGGTCTACATAAAAGAGTGAAGGAATGTTGCACAGGTTAAAGGAGTTTTAACATGATATTTCATGCAAAAGCTATATCCCACATTCGCTGGGCTAGTGGTTTTTCTTATATTTTTATACTACAGCACATAGTTATGTTGTAAAGAAGGAAGCCAAGAGGCTGTTTGCGGGCCCTTTGGCTGGTGGAACTTAGCACGTGGTGGGCCACCTAAATTTTGGGCGGAAAATTGGAAATCTTTTAAAAATGTCAAACTCATATATCCCACATTGCTCCGAAAATGAACTTCAATGGTGTTTATAAGCGAAAAGGCACACATTGTAATTTGAAGATGAAAAGATGAAGCTCTTTGCATGCAAGCTCAAATGGCACCTCGAGAAGCGCGCCCAGTCGGTCAACACCAAAATTTTGCAGAAGACATCGCGCGGAGTAAGGAAGCCGAGTAGTCGCTCAGTCGAAGGAAGGAGATCGTGAAATTGTTCTAGTCGCACAATAGTCTGGTCGCTTGCACAAGAAAAGGGAAAAATAAATAAAATAATCATGTCAAAGTGAAAAATCAAAATTAAAGATATATTTTCATATAGTTTCGACTATATTAAAAATTCAAATATTAAAGTTACAGACTTGGGAGACCATTTTAATGGCTGGGGGCTTTATTTTCAGCCCAACTATGGACTATTATATACCGCCAGAAAGGTTTCGATGCGAGGATTCCGATTCTGGAATCAGATTTTGCATAGGTGGCCATCTGCTCATGTTATTTGCAGTTTAAGTTTTAGGGGGGGGCAGGAAGATATTTTTGAGATATCTGATTTGTTATGTCCGGTGACTCATGTGTTTTCAAGGGGATAGAGCAGATCAGGTTTGTTGTTCCAGACTTCATGACTCATTCAGTGAGTAGTTCA
>MU227244.1:13286316-13299990 GCA_018584345.1 Thuja plicata | reverse complement strand
TTGATGTTTTAGTCTAAATGTAGTGTCAATTTGAGTGTACTGAAATAGGTTTTATCAATGAAATATAACTGGAATCTCATTGCAAGTATTCTGATGTCTCTGTGTGTTTTGGGAATTCTTATGAATTAGATTTGTAAGGCAATGTCCAATTTGTCGTTTACAAGGTAGACTGTGAGTTTTTCCATAAGTTTCCTTTAAGGGGGGAGTAAATATGGCTAGAAAATCTCTGAGAATTTCAATAAAGCATAGATTTGATGATCATGTGTTTGCAGTGAAAATGGTAATCTGTAAGGCAGGGTATTGATTTTAGGTGTTTTTCTTGAATTGATGAAGTTTTGTGGATGTTTTCTCAATTTTGACTCTGCACCCTAGGATAAGGCACTGGTTTTACACCAGACTTGCATCTAAATCTTTTCAAATCAACTTTCCCTTTCTGCTGATAATTTTGGAAGATATATTGAGCATGTGGGTAGGCTTCCCATATCAAAGATTCATCTCAGTTATGAATCCCGTTGCAGACCATGTTTTTTCTATTTTAATCCACTAGTGAATCTGCTTATTGGGTGTTTGTATCAGTTTGCATAAGCAGAGAAGTAAGGTACACCCGCCTGGGTCTGTGGAGCCTGAAGAGTAGAAGGTATTTTATGCCTTGTTGAAGTTGGGTTTTGTCTGGTTGAGTCAGTTTATGAACTGGTGAAAGATGATATGTTTTGGCCAACAAGAAAAAACTATAACAATATACACACAACAACTTATACATAGTGACTCCCCATTTATACATGCTCGGTATATGCATATGTTCCCCCTATATACATATGTACATATATTTCCCCCTTTTTTGAAAATAATGACAAAAACAATAAGCTTACAACTTGTCAAAAATGTTAGGATGTGCCTGCTAGAGATTTTATGTTAACTTCTCCCATTCCTCCTTTAGATTCTGTAGGGTGAAAAACTCTAGGTTCAGCTGAACATGCATATCATATATGCTTTCAATAACAGACAATTTGGGGGTGGCAATCAAGTTCCTTGCCATTGTCTTATTCTTTTTCATCATAACTAAATGTGGTAGTAACATAGCCTGTAGCTTGGTTACCTATTCTCTAATTTTTTCCTCTTCCTTCTTCAAATCTAGCCTCAACTGTTGAGTTTGTAGAACCTTGGTGTAATGCATTTGCAATGCATGTTTCTCGGTTGAAAGACTGCTAGCACTATCTTTTAGATCTTGATCTAATTGCTTCATCTTTTCACTAATCTTGATAGTGAAGTGATCTAAATTCCATAACTTCTGTAGAATCTTAAGAGCTTCAGTAATGACAGCTTCTAGTCCAGTTACAAATTTTGTCAGAGTACCTTGTTTACTACCACTACCTGGCTGATCTTCTCAATAACTTTATATTGAATCTTCTTTTCTACTCATTCCTCTATCTTCTGCTCGACATCAACATCAGTTCCATTTATAGCCTTGGTGAGAAGGGCAAGTTGATCAAGTATGAGGGTTGATTCATAAATTTTCACATTAGGAACAACTTGCATTAGAATCTCCTTAGTGGTCTCTAGCACCTGTGCACTTTTGCATTCTTGCCTCAGCTTGTCCTGTGCTACTTTTCAGGGGAAAAGTTCACCATACCTTGTTAAAGCTTCAGGGTCAAGTGTCCATGGATTACAATCAGGAATGGAAATGATTTCATCAAGTGTCACAGATGCCTTTCTCCCTTTCCTCCTTTTCTTCTTCTTCTCTTTTGTGCTCGATGAAGGAGATAATGTTAATGCTAATTAAGACTTTTTCTCAGTTTCCTTCTTTGTTGGATCACTCGGTGTGATAACTTGGGAAGGTGCCTCAGTATTTGACCTGGTGTCAGTAGTAGAAGTATCTACCATCATTTTTTTAGTGTTACCTTCACCTTTGTCTGCTGCATCAGTAGTATCTTTAGGTGCATCACCTTGTGTTGTCCCAACATTATGCTTGGTTTCTTTACCATGTGTATCACCCTTGTCTTCAGTTGTGTATATAACCTACTCAGGTGTATTCTTTTGTGCTTCACTCTCTACCTCAATAGATTGAACCAAAATAGGTAGCTGGCCTGGTACCATTGCTCAAGCGACCTCAGTTGTGTCTTATTCATCTATGGTCTTTTTAGCTCTGATTATATCATCTTCTTTATCCTTATCACCAGGATCACCTTCAGTTATATCATTTATTATGATCTCTAGATGACTTAGATTAGTCAACAGTGTAGGAATACCATCTAGTACATTATCAACTACTATATCATCAATATTGATTTGTTATGTAGTCAGTCGATGTTCCTCAGTTTTGAATGTAGATGAAATGTGTTTTACTTCCCCAATTTCCTCTGGTTGAGTGAGTAGATCATTCCAAATCCTGGTACTCTCTTCATCCACTTCCTTCATATTCCCTTGAAGAATCTTCAATGTTTGTGATTTTTTGAGAAATTTCTTGGCATACTGTTGCATAATATCATCAATCTCTTCCATTGTGCATTCATCCTTAAGTAGAGTGAGATCTTCCTCTCTCATATATTTCCTAGTTTTGAGTTCATACGTCCATCTGGATGATATTTTATCATACAATTCTTGTAGAATGTAAGTAGAAAATTCAATAGGAACACGTTTGAAATTGATCATCATACCTATGATCACTTCTTCAAGTTTCTTTTTATTATCTATAGTTAGATTTTCATATGCATGTACCTTAGGATGAGCTAACCATCCAGTTGTTCTGATTGCCTCTGCAATTTCATTAATAGTCTTCGGTGCCTTGTTCTGCATATCCTTAAATTGTACATTGTTGTCGTCAGAATCATTCTTTTTGTCCTTATTCCTTATGTATTTCTTTCTCTATCTTGGTGCTGTGGTTTTTGGTTTCCTTTTCTGATATGTGAATTTTGGTGATGGCCTAGTTATCTTTGCAATGCCTTTCTTTAAAGGTAGTGAATCGGTTGTCACTAACTGTGATCTTGTCCTAGGTGGAGACTCATTGTTTATGCTTTTTCCCTTTTTCCTTAGGTGCCTCAACTTTTTCTTCATCACACTCGGTGGCATCAACATCCTATTTGGGTTCTTCATCTCTATTGACTGAATTCAACTCCTCAGTATCTTCAATTGAATTATCCAGTTCTTCATCAGTGATAGCAAACTTTCTTTTCAAATTTTTAAAAATCTTAGTCTTTTTCTTTCTTATCTTCTCAACTTGTAATCCAATTGATATTCTCATATTTTCTTCTTTGTATGTCCCAAATCTCATGGCAGAATTATGTCAATTGGTTCATTTAATAAATTCTCTATGGCATCAAAAGTAATGTCAATGTTTATTTCATATTCCATCAGAGGTAGCCATACTATCCTTAGTTGTACTACTTTGATAAGAGTAGTATCTGTGTCAACTACAAAAAAAAAAAATTTCCTTATATTTTTCAACTAACTAAATTGGAATTCGTGTTCTCTTTTCCATCCTAGCTTTGAACATTGTAAAGTATTCATTCATGACAGGTTCAAAGTTCGTCCCCAAACTTGTAATGAAATCATTGATTTGTAGTGTAATCGATTGGTTTGTCTTCCATTCAACATTACCGACGGAGGGAAAAATGTTCTGTAGGTAGAAGAATGTGCAAAGTAGTAGAGAACCAAACTTACAAGTGTTTGATCATGGTGATCTGATAGTTCTCATGTTCTCTTCAAGTTGCCTCTACAACAACTCGAATAGGTCAAGTTGTAAACCTTTCTTTACGATCTTGTATGCAATGTCAACAAATCCACATGCAATGTTGTTCATTCTACTCGACTGGAATATATTTTATCCAATAACATAAGCACTGAAACTAAGTTCAGGATCACCGATGGAGTTGATCTTTAGACCTCTACCATCCCACTTGGCTCTTGTAAGCTTTTCAATCTTAGTTCAGGGAAGTTTCCTTAGGGATTTTGATTTGTCAGATGTGGGGTACCCATTTATAGCATGAATCACATCTTTACTTATCCTTTTTAGTTCATCCACCCAGAGCATCCCATCATGTACTTTTCTTAATAAAATGTGGATCTATTCAGTTCATAATACCTTCGGGAAATTTATGGCATTGGTTAACCCTTTGACCTCCAGATGTTTGTGATCATCTTTTAGTTTTCCATCTGTGCAAAGTTACTGGTATGTAGACATGATCTCAAAATCCCCTATTTTACCTATCTTATAGTGAATGTATGCACGCAAATCTTGAACTAATAGAACCCTAGGCGGTATTGATGAAAATGTGCCTTTGTCATCGGGTTGGGTTGCAACCTGAGGATGTGTCTTGTAGTTTGGTTATGTGCAAGTGGAGTTATTGACAAGAATAATTTTTTTCTCTTTCTCCATCTTATCCTTCATAGATCGAGATGAGGACGTCATTGATTGAAAATTTAGGGCTTACACAAAAGTGCTCAAAATGACTCGGTAAGTGCAAATGTGTACTATCTAACATCTTTGCTTCTCAAAACCTACACAGAGTCTCTACAAAATCCATGAAATATACTGCTACAAATTTCCTCTCTATTTCTCTGCTTTGCTCTATGATTGTTGTGTGAACAAATAAGTTCACAACCCTTGAATTTATAGTGAATAACTTTAGGTAGCACAATAAATGCTTGTCACCAACCAATCGGTGGAAAAACATTATACTCGGTTAACACTGATGATACTTCATCTCGGTGAGTATACCAAATGCTTAGTTTCCTTAGCAACTTGGTTATCTCACACATATTCACCGACTGGCATCACTAACTCGGTATAGATTAACCGAATCAACTAGATCAAAGTAATAAAAAATATAATACCATAGTGCATCTCAATTTATGCTAATTTGGCATTTGTACAATGAATACATGAACTGATGTAAGATATAGCTTTGCAAAAGATAGTTCCATACTTTCTTGTATTGCTCAGGTGGAGACAGTGGAACAACCTAATCAATCAGATGAGGTGTCACCGACTGTTGTGTTTGGTCTTGCATTATCATTTGATGCCCTTTTCCACATTTGATTTCTGATCCTCATGATTTCTTCTATTGTATTTATATTCCCATAAGTATTTATTCTGTCTACACAATCTCTGCTTAAATGACTGACTTTGTGATAGTGTGAACATGTCATTCCAGAGTTTGACCAATTCCTAGACTTAGTTCTCCATTGTCTCATGCAGTTTTATACTATATGTCAATATTTACCACATGCTATGCAACTAGCCCAGGTGTTATAAACACATGCATAAGCATTACCTTGTCTTCTCAGTTGATTTACATTTTCTTGTCCTTTAGGTTTCCAGATTTGCTTCGTATTATTCTTGCATGATTTTGATGTATGACCATGCATGTTGTAATTTTGACAATATTTATCCATGTATGGTTTCTTCTGTGGTTTGTTCAACTTGGATTTGCATTCATGTGCTTGATGTCCATGCTTATTACAGTTATAGAAATTACCATTGAATTTAGGAGAGTTTCTAGAAATACCTTTTGACTTGCTCCTGTAGATGTCTGATGTATAGCCAGGTTTTCCATAGTGATGGAAAGTGGGCTTCTTGGGCTTAGGATTTGAGTATACATTCCTTTGTTCAGATTTATTTGAGGATTATCCTTGCTTGGTATACCCTAATCTGGTATTAATATTCAATCTTCTTTGATTGTTCATAAATTCATCCATCTTTTTAGTACTTTCTTCAGATCTCTTTATCACTTCATTATGTTTTTGTAAAATCTTCAATTCATTTCTCAGTTTTTCATTCTCTTCTTTCAATACGCCAATGTCTTCTAGTTCTCTAGAAAGCTCAAGATTCACTCAGTTTTCCTCATGACTCATAGAAACTACTTGATTGGTGATCTCAAAGTAATGTTCAGTAAGTCTCAATATCTCAGATTCTTTTTCTTGTAACTTTTCAATCATTTGTCTTCTGTCATCAAGAACCATGTTTCTATCTTGTTCATATTTCTTTGCATCATTCAATACTTCAACCATTCTAACCATTTGTGTATCTTGACTGATCTATAGTGCTTTCACTTGTTCAGTAAGTTTGTTGTTTTCTCTCGGATAGCTTTGATATGATTCCTTGAGATGTATCAGATATGCTACCAAATTCAGATACAGATGTGTCAAATGGCTCATGAATCTCTTCTTCCTGATAATTAGTCTCACAAAAACAAAGTGCCATGTCCTTTCTCTTAATCAACATCTCCCTGAGTTTCTCTTTGGATTTTTTGTATTGTTCGACATAGATCTCCAACTATAGCATATGATTTTCAATAGTTTTATCAAGTTTATACCTTTCCATTGTATGATTTTTTCTCTTCAGTGATTAAAGTTTCTAAACAAGAGAACTAACTCTGATACCAATTGATGGGATAATAGAAAGGTGTGTACTGAGAGGGGAGGGGTGAATCGGTATCCTTAAAAAATTTCAAACAAATATTTGTAACCAAATGGTCTGATATAACTGACTGAGAAGATAACATTCACCAAACATGTAATGTCACTGCTGAAATATAAATGTATGTAAAGTCAACATTACACTTACATGAAATTTAAGTACTCATGACACTAGTATTTTGGTATCACAGAAAACCCCTGTTAGAAGGTAAAAACTACGATGGGGATGAGACCCACAAAACTTCACTACTACAGTAAATAAAGTAGCCTATTAAAGCTTACAAAGATTGATCACTTATGATGATCTTACCCTATTAGGAGTAATAATGAGATTGATTAGATCTACCTCGTGTGAGGATTTATCAATACAAAGTATGTGTGCACTCTATTAAGAGATTTGTACAAAGACGGTTAAGTCTACTCTGTTAGGAGATTTTGGGGTCTATTACAATTGTTAGAGAGTAACAAAATTTTAATCTGAAAAAATTCCAATCTCATTATTGTGAATACAGATCTTTTAAGTGCATATAAAATGTATCACCTTACTGTGAATGATAATACCTTCTTCTCTGCTAATTAGCCTTGTCTTTATTCTTAAAACTGGATACTACAATGTAGTCCTTGTCCTAAAACCCTTGTTTGATCTATGATGTCTGTAGTATGGTGGCTACTTGATCATTTCTTGATCAACATACATTACAAAATGACATCTCTGCATTACATATCAAAGTTGATGACCTAATTAGGGTTTTACAATATCATCCATAACCTAAGATCAACGGTGTTCATAATTTAACTTGATCATCTAAACATAGGAGATATAAAAAATTAATGTTGTGAATCCATAATTAATGTTCTCTTCGATCATTGTAAACCATTATCTAGGTCAGAAAAATTTTGTTACCTAGATTGATGTGCCATAACAAACTTTTATGTGACTTTTGTTCTGCTCGGTAAATACTATCTCTCAGAGCTAGGTGTTGTTTGTGTATCTCGGTGCATACTATGAGCTCGGTGTAGACTTCTTCTTGGTAAAGTATGTGTGCTCAGTGATCGATACACTCGGTTAACTCTGTGCGTGATCAGTGCACTCGGTTAACTCTGCATGTGATCAGTGCACTTGGTTAACTCTATACTTTGGTGATCATACCAACTATTCTGTATGTGACTCTGTTACCGACTGGGTAATTGAATTCTTGAATACTAATGACAATCTTCAAAGCTCATTTTGAGTAACAGATTTCTTGATTAGAGCTAAAATGTTGGATACTTCTTATGGCTTATCCTATTAGGAGTACAAAAATACTTATACAGTCTACCTTGTTAAAGAATTTTTACAATCTCTCATCTAAGATATGTACCTTGTTAGAGGATTTACAAAATAATACCTATTAGGGCCTACCCACTGAATGGGATTTCTACTCTTCTAATAGTTATAAAATATATTACACAAATGTTTTTGGGTATGCATAAAACATAATGTTATTCATACTCTTTATGCTCAAAAAGTGCATTACCTCATTCTTCACTTAGTAACTTATCAATTCTGCATCCTAAAACTTCTGCATTCTAACTCCTTTAGCTTTGTCTCTATAACCCTTAAGTCTCTGTAATTTTTACCATCATTTATCATCTTCATGTTGTGTTATTTTTATTTGATCTTAAGGCATTTAACCTACTCTATATCCTTCTCCTTCTACAATGGAGGTGAAGCGGTGTAGGGTTGGTTTCATTCCCAATGCATTTATTATACTTGAATTTCATTACTTAAGTTGCCTCGCGGTCATGTACAATCATGTTTTTACAATCTCAATGTTCTACCTAACTTTTACCTTGAATACTGTAAAAGTTTTTTCTTCTCAACATCTAGATTCAATGTAATTGTTATTTTGGATCTGATATTACTTGGTAATATGATCTGATCTTTCTCGGTTACATAATGTCTTCTATGTTACTGACTTTGATCGGTGACTAACATTGATCGGTAATTGTCACTTCTTCTCGATAATTGTCAATGTTTGGTGACTTACTATTCTTTCTTAACTCAGTGCTTGATGTCTATGATTCTTTTCTTTTCTGATTGTTTTCCTTAGTCTATTTTATCTTTTACCAACTAGCTCCTTTGACTAACATGAATTTGACAAAACTAATGACAACACAGTAAATCGGGTAGGAGTAAAAATATCCCCCTTTGACATTAGTTGGGAATTTTGACAAAAACTTCAAAGTCATAAAAACTCAAAAACTTCAAAAAATCCCCCTGGGCTAATACTCCTCAAAATTTGTATACTTATATCTATATCTATCTTCCTTGTGTACTTATAATATCTATCCCCCTTTTTTGACAAATATGCCAAAAAGAAAATTTCTTAGTGCTCAACAGGATACACTTAAACCTAATTAAAAATATGAGGGTACTTCTTATATACATCATCTAGAGATGGATCCCATGTTTCTTAAAGTGTTTAAAGTATAACAATCTATGTAGCAACATCAACTGCCAATCCAATGATGGTGTCCAGTGAACTACCATTGGGGGTATTGACCAAATCCTTGGGCTTCTTCAAATGCCTTTGCATTGATTCAATGTGGGAAATAAAAAGTGCTTGCAGCTCAAGAATTTCTATCCTTCTCTTATTCTCTTCTTTTTGAAGTTCTTGTTGCATTCCCATCAAGTGTTTGAACCTCGAGTAATAAAATTGTAGAGAACCAAGTTTGGTAGTGACACTTTTCAGCTGCTTGGTCAACCTGGTCTCAACAAACTCATCTTTTTGCCTTAAATCCTTGGTGAAGTGGGAAATGGAGCATACTTTCTGAAATTTTAAAAGTATATGATACAAATTATTGTCAATATTAGTAGAGGCCTCAGAAAATGATACCTTATCTATTACAATGTTGTTTAGAACGGTTTCAATCATTTGCAGTTCCATATTCCTCGAATGAACCTTCATCATGTAGTCAGTAGTGTCTTTATTTTTATTTTGGACTTTTTGCAATAGTCCTTCTACTTGACTAATGATACTTTCCTTTTTATCATAGTGGCATGTGAAATAATCTCCTATCATACATCCTTGACACTTTCTAATACATCAGTCTTCTTTCTCTTTTGAAATAATTTATTTTGCATTGCCTTAAATTTCACCAATTTTGCATACTCGGTCATTTCATCAGGGTTCATAGTAGATAGGTCTACTTTGGGTAATATGATTAGTTGGCTCATATCTACATGTTTCCTCTTCTTTGATTTCTTCCTCTTTTCTAGCATACTTCCAATTGGAGAATTCTCTGGGGAGCGTGATGCCTTTAGTGCATTAGATATTGTCTCGGTTGGAATAGCTTCATCTTTTTTCTCCTCTTATTTTTTTTCTTCCTTCTTATCCTCATGTTTCTCCTCTTCTTTATTTTCTTTTAGTGTGTCCTCTTTCTTCTCATCCTGTTTTCTCTCGACTTCCTTTTGTTCACTTTGTTCCTTTGGTTTTTCTGTATCAAGATCTTATATCTATGCAATATACTCAGTTGGGGGAACTGACTTGGCGATCTGTGATGTTGGGTTCTTAGTTACCGTATCCTTCTTTGTGTCCTTTACTTTCTTAGTTTCCTTTTCCTTCTCTACTTCCTTTTCCTTCTTTGCTCACGTTCCTTCTCTGCTTCCTTTTACTTCTCTCCTTCCTTTTCCTTTTTTGCTTCCCTTGGTTGATCGATTAATGTGTGTTCTATTTCCTTTTGAGGTTTGGTGGCCTCCTCCTCTGTATCCATTGAACCTATAACACTATTACCTTAATTTTTGTGATAATATTGTACTTTTTCCAATACAGAGTGTAGGTTTAGATCAGTAGTATCCTTATCATTTATATTCATTGGTTATGTATCGGTGTCCTTGGTGGCCATAACATCTTCATCTTGTGATATATCATCTCCTAGATCCTTATCATTAATATCTTCAATGAAAAATTCATCGGTGTCAATTTTCATATTAGTAGGATCATTCTTACCTTAATTTCCTTTTACAACTTCATCAGTATTGTTATCCTTTTCTTGTTCAACTTGTGATTCAATTACTTTGATGTTGAAAATTTCTCTCCATTTAGCATCGGTTTCTAACTATATTGACTCCAATTCTCCTATCATAATCCTTAAAGATCTTCCTTTACAAGGAATCGTTTGGAATATTTCTTCAATGTATCTTTTATTTCCTTTATAGATAGTTTTGGTACAGTTAGTACAAGAGATATTTCTCTCATTTGTTTCTCAGAATTCATTGTATATTTCCATCTTGCATCTATCTTGTTATACAACTCAATGGGTAAAAATTTGATAACTTCCAGTGGTGTGTATCTGAATTTTTGTAAGGTGAAAACAACTGGATCTTCAATTTTTACCTTGTTCTCCTCACTCTGAGTATTGTATTTAGCATACTTCATTCCTCTGAATGTTCCAAACTTCTTCAGTTTCTCTAGCATTCCATCTATACTCTGTCAGACTGGGGATTATTTTTCCACAACTTTGTATTTTCTTAAATCTTTAGAATCTGTCTCACTGCTGGTGTTAGCTTCAACTTTCTCCTTAGTTTAGTGTTTTCTCTCTTGCTTCTTATGTATGTCCTTCCTTCTGGTTCAACATAATTATTATTTTCTTTAGGTGTAGTTGTATACCTTGTTGATGGTATAGTATCTTTGGGGGTGTAGTTGTATACCTTATTATTTTCCCACTTCAGAGGGTCCTGCCTCATCTTCTTCATTATCAACTCCCAAATTATTGGACATATTATCAATCATCTTGCTAGATTTTCTTTGACATTTAGGAATCAAGATACCTTGCTTAATCTTAGCCTTGACTTCTTCATAGGTTCCATACCTCTTCTCTCTTTTATCAACAGACTTTTCTAAGAGAGTTTCAATGTTTTGAGATGCAATGTCTATGTCCATCTCATAACCCATAGGTTATAGCCAGATGCTCCTAGGCTCAACTAGACAATTCATGAGTTAGTGTCTACTTCAAAACAAATAGAATCATGATATTTCAAGACTAATTGAGGTGGATTTATAAATTTATAATGTATTATAGTTTGGAACTTAGAGGAGTAGGCATTCATTACAATGTCAAGATTCTCTCCTAGATTCTGAATATACTCGCTGATTTGATAAATTATTGGCTTATCAACATTCCATGTCACATTTTGAATAGATGGAAAGAAATTCTAAAAATAAAAATATATGCATACCAGTAGTGAGCCAAAATTCAGTGTATTTGTCTTAGCATTTCTTATGGTATTCATATTGTCTTCAAGTTGCTTCAACATAATCTCACATATATCAATCTGCAAATATTTCTTTACAATCTTGTAAGCCAAATCAAAAGCTCTGTAAGGTACACTATTGATTCAAGATGATTGAAATACTTAGTAGGAAAGGATGTTACATGTGAATTTCAACTCATGGTCTTCAACAGTAGAAATCTTCAGATCTCTTCCATCACATTTAGCTTTTGTTGATTCACCCAACTTGTTATTCTCAATTTGTCTGATAGCTTTTAGCTTGTCACCGATTAGATATCTTGTCACAATGTGAAACATGTCCTTTGTAATCTTCACAGGTTGATCTAGGGTATGTGTAGGATCATGGTATGCCAAGCTATGGCCTTAAGTGGCAATGAAAAATGAGAAAATCAGGGTTAGTCAACTTGACGTAAAAAGTTGAACATCTTATCAACCTTATGTGAAAAATTTGTAAGAACAAAATATATAGGAAATTGAATGTAGTTTATAAACTACTAGGCCTTATCTATTATGAAAATTTCAGGAAAAAGATAAAAAAAAAGTACGTGTATGTCTGACCACCTTAATCATAATCAAATGATGTTATATTTTTGCAAGATTATAGATATAAGTAGTAGACTCATGCCTGGATGTGAAACATTTTTTTGTGTAATTTTATCCCAAATAAATAATTAATTATGAATTTTCTGCTGCAACTTATTTAGAATAAAAAACTCTCGTGTCTGACCACCTTAACTAATTCTAAACTTTACAAAATTGATTTTTTTTTCTTATAGTAGACGAAGCATAGAATGTGACCCATGTTTCAGATTTCAAAAAAGTTAAACCATTTTTAAGTTATAGTTATTTTTCAATTAGTCTGTCAGTTAGGACTTTAGAGATAACTCAATTAGAAAATAAGTAATAATTACTTATTGAACTCAAAATTTGACACCAATTATATTTATGGAAAGCTGATAATTTCTTTAAGAAACCCTTTTTGTTTCATCAATTTTGGGTGAAAAAAAAGGTTGTCAGCTACATGGTCGAAGTCTAAAGATCAGAGGAAATATGGTGAACACGTCTTTTGGGTTGACCATCCATGTTTGGCATTACAAAGCCAAAACCCTAGGCAAAAACCAAGGCTAATCAGATATCCGATATTATTGGATATCTGATAATTTCAAATATTTGATAATATTGGATACCCGATATATCCCGCCCAATTTTTCAAAGGTTCTTTCAATTTTATGATTTTTGTTTTTTACGTTATATATAATAAATTTCATTAGCATTAGTATTATATTATATAAATTAGCATTATATTATTATTATTTATTTCTTTATTATATAATAGTATAATATTAGTATTATATATTTATATTATAACAATAATACCTAGGAGAGAGAGAGAGAGAGAGAGAGAGAGAGAGAGAGAGAGAGAGAGAGAGAGAGAGAGAGAGAATATATAATATTAATATTATAAAAATAAATGTATAATAGTTATGAAAAGTAAAATAAATTGAAAAAGTTGAAAATTGTAAATTTGAGGGGAAGCAAAATTTGAGCGGCAGATTTTGTTTCTTTGATAATATTGGATATCCAATAATATCGGATATTTGATATTATCAGATATCCAATTTGTTTTACTAGCATCCATAAGAAAAAAATGATTCTTTAGGTCCCTCAGTATGAGAACCACATTTTTTGCAGAGAATATCACAGGATTGCAGCAGTGGAAGAGAAAACACTACTTTTTACACCATTTTTGTTGGAATTTATCTTTTATCAAAGGTTTTTGCATCACCTTTTTGGTCTCACCATGGGGAGTAGTAGTCGTCGATAGCATAAACAGAAGAGAAAGCTCACAAATGAAGAGATTGAAGTGTATAGAGAAATGGATAGGGTTGCCCATCGGAATAAGAGACAAGGTATGTTAAATATTAATGAAGATGAGGGCATAGGCCCACCCTTAAATGCGGTTTCAAGTGAAGAAGAACATGAAT
>MU227244.1:13262344-13285239 GCA_018584345.1 Thuja plicata | reverse complement strand
TATATATATATATATAAAGGGAAAGTCATTGTATATACATATAATAAAATAAATGTACAATAAAGAAGTAGAGAAGATACAAAAAAAAATTGGAAAAGCAAAAACAGAGTCAATTGTAACCAAGCAACAGAGCAATTGTCAAAACCCGAGCAAGTACCCAAGCACATGGTAAGGGGGAGTTTTAACATAGAACAATTTTGGATATGATAAGTGTTTTTGGTCACTAATGCCAAAGGGAGAGATTGATGACCTTTTGGAAAGAAATATTTTCAATTAGTGCCAAAACACTTAGTCATCATAGGGTTGACCGAGCCAACAGTGCAACCCAAGCAGTTACATTGTAACCCAAGCAGTGGTAGTGTCGATCGAGAAGATAGCGGTAATCAGTATTACCCAAGTGATCAATATGACCTAAGTACACAGTGTAGCCTAAGTGTTAGATTTTAGTATGTTGCCTGAGTGACAACATAATTCCCGAGTGCCAGTATATTTCCTGAGTGGATCACTGGACCCGAGTAATAGTTTTGGGCTGACTTAGCTTATATTGTTTGATATTAATTTATCATATGGAAGCCGACTTATAGAAGTATTTGATTTGGATAAGGTATAAATATAAAGTATTATGTTTATCCAAATTTATGTGTGAATATATGTGAAGAAGTATATGCGAGTATGAAGTGGCAGATTGTTTAAGAGGCTACATCAGTATAAGGAACAACAAAGGCTCATCCATCACATTTAGGTGATTAGTTTTTATATCATTGGATCTTATTCATAAAATCAGAGTTGCATTGAAGATCGTCTACTGGTTCATCCTAACAGGTGCATCAGCAAAATCCTCTAACAAGGTGTATCTAACAGTCATTCATAAATCTCCTAACAAACTTGCATTACTTAATTGTATTGTATTAAATCCTTTCACAAGGTGGACCTAACAGTCCTTATTCCTCCTAATAGGACAGGCCATCAGAAGTGGTCAATTGTAAGCTTTAATAGGATAAATTTATACTGCAGTAATAAATCTTGTGGGTACCATCCCCACCCCAATTTTACTTTCTATTTGTAAGGTTTCCGGGTAACCAAATATTGTGTAAAGTGTTGTGGATGTTTTATTGCTTTTCATTTCATGCATGCAATTAGAGTAGATAATCTAATAAGGGATTAAAAGGATTAAGTTTTCTTGGTTCCTGATTCACNTAAGTTTTCTTGGTTCCTGATTCCCCCCCCCCCCCCCTCTCAGTCCTTAGCCTCAACATATTTCCAACATGAATATGAAGGAATTGACAATGATAATGGTGCACAAAAACAAAATCAACATTACACATCTCCAAATTATATGATAAATGAAGTCCCTTGTAAGGAAGAAAGACAAACTTCAAATTTGAGACCTTTAAGAACAACAAAATAGTTACTTGAAATTGATGAGAATATAATGAGCAATATTGATGGAAAGAGATCAAAAAGAACCGGTCGGTTGTGGGTTTCAAAACTTTTTGATCAATTTCTTAGCCACAAGACATTGGTTGAGAAATGTAAAATGGTTGTGCAATTGTTAAAGATGCATAAGATGAGACATATACTAGTCAAATTGAAGATTAGTGTGAACAATAAAAAGGAGAGGAATGCTATTATTGTGAGAAATATTTTTAGTGCTCTCAATTCCATTGGGAAGACTATCAAGGAAAATGAAAATAGATCCGCTAGGGGGGTTATGATAACCTCCTTAGTAAGTCATCATTTGAGAAAGGTTCATTTGATGAGAGAAACTTGTGTTGACTTGAACTTAATTCCTAAAACTTGGACAGACCACTTGCAAGAAGAGAAAGACTTGATGATCCTCTTCAAAATGATACATGGGATTATGGTGGGAGACTTCCACGTTGTGATAAGAATATTACCGATGGTGTGAAGAATCAAATTCTACTATTTTGGAAATCTAACTCAAGAGTGTCACTAATTTTGAAAGATGTCTTGAAGTTGAGAATTGGCATTCGAGACTGCACCCTGCATCCAAAACATTATTTGGAGGTAATTCAAACAATGTTGTTCAAAAACTTTTGTGAGACACATCCAACATTGTAAATATCACAAAGAGATTTTGAAGCATTCAAGCCTTTTTTGTGTGCCTCTTAAGATTCAAAATACTTGTTGCAAATATCATGTGGACTTTTCAATGCACCATGAATTGTTACAATCCATTCATTTTACTTTTCATACTAGTGAAATGTTGGAGGATTGTGGTGCAAGTCCTCTTCCAAAATCATCAAGAGACTTGATAGATCATTTTTTTGTCCTAGAGATGATGAATGTTTCTTTTATAGTCAAGATTTCTTAAAAGACAAGTGCTCAAAGTGTGGTGGGCTAGTGAAATTTGTTTCATGTTTTCATGAGGGTTGCTAACATGATTTTGGAAAGACAATTGTCAAAAAATAGTATACGAATCTGTTAAATATACATTGAAAAGTGGAGGTGAAGGCTCTAGATGTGAGTTGGTTACAAAAGAATGCAATGTAGCTGATTTTATTTCAGATTTCAGGAAGAATGTTTTTTACAAGTATGCAAGGCATAGTCACAGGTCTCAGTGGTTGGATTAAAAATTTAGCATTTGTAAGGACTTTCCCGATTGGCATTATTATATCGGTCGTTGAATTTGCAGAGTACTATATGTTGTAGCCCCAAAATGAGTTGCAAGCCCAATATTACAATTCTATTCAGGTTTCTATTTTTGTGCACATAACATATAAACATTCCCTTGATAGTACAAAATATGACTGAAAGATAATCAGAGAATACCATTTTTATATGAGCGATGACAGATCTCACTCTCACAAATAATTCCAACATTGCTTTGAGAATTCTTTTGAGTGGGTGCAGGAAAATGATATTTCTATGGATAGACATCTCACTTGGTCAGATAACTGCAAAGGTCAATTAAAAAATGCTTGTATGTTTTATTGGCTATGTAGAATGCATGTAGAGAGAGGTGTACCTCATATTTGGAGTTTTTTTAGGCTGGTCATGGAAAAGGGGAGCATGATGGAGCAGGTGCATGTGTAAAGAGAGCTCTAGTTAAGGAGCAATTGAGGATTTTGGGGGTAGAATTCCTTGATTCTCATTCTATTGTTGATTGGTGTACTTCAACATTGTCATAGGGGGGACTCTTGATTCAACAGTGCACATATTCTTTTGGTTGGTTGAGTTGGGCACAATAGAAGATAGGCTGGATTGTCAAACTGTGAAAGATTCTTCAAAAATGCATTCATTTTGAAGCTCAGATGCTAGTACATGGAACATTTGGACACGAGATTTGGCTTGTTTTTGTCTGAGGTGTCTTCAATGTGATTGGTATCAGTGCAAGTCAAGTGAGTGGATCAATACGTGGGTTCCACATTATCTAACTCCTTTATCTGTCACAATATTTGTACTAAATGATGAAATGGATTGTTCACTTGACTATGACCATCTTTCAGATATTCTACATCCAATACATGTTTTTGTATTGGTTGCACCACAAGGGAATGATGAGAGATTGGATTACTGGTTAGCACGTTATGTACAAGGAAAGAGGAAACTGGCACAATCGATGATAGATGATGATATGTTCACATATCCAAAAGGATCATATGTTATTATGGGAATATGGTTGTGCACATACATGATTAGAAATAATGGAATTCCTGCATTTGAAGACTATGAGAAGCACAAAACTATTCTCATGTATTCACACCTTTTTATAGCAGCGAATGTTAAGTTTTTCAAACTGGTGTAGGAGCACCTAAGTTAAGCTACACCGTCTGTCGGCGATGTTCGTCAATTTCTATCTGTTGGTTTTTATTCGTCGGCACTTCTTGTTGGTAGTGTTCGTCGGCGATGCTTGTTGGTAGTGTTTTTCGGTGATGCTTGTTGGTGATGTTTGTCGGTGATGCTTGTTGGTAGTGTTCATCAGTGATGCTTGTTGGTGATGAACGTGGGCGACTATGTTTGTTGTCAGGTTTGTGATCTTTTTCTTAGGGTTGGAAATCGACGATGTTTCTGTTGTTCTGAAAAGTCAACACTAGCACTTGGTAATGTTGGTTGATGACCTAGGAAATGTGGGAGGTGACGTTTGTGACCAGCTGGGTCACTTGCAATGACTCTCTACGTGTCATTTTTTCTTGAAAGGATCAGGGACACTTGTTCCTATTCTGGAAGGGTCATTTATTTCTTAGCTTGGCCACCTTTGCTGGGTATTTAAAGTTGTCCACGAGTATCAGATATTTTGGGTGATATTTTGATGGATGTATATATAGCTGAAAAGCTTTTGTAGTTATAGAGATGGATATAGATAGATTAGAGAAGGAGATAGACATAGATCATGTCATCCTATAATAGTTTAGTTCTTGTGAATAAGAAAGAACATATTTAATAAATTTCATGTGCAGTGTGTGTTGTTGTGTTCCTCAGGTGAAAACCATCGGTTTAGCTTGGGAAATGAACCTATCCTAATGGGTTCTATGACATGAAATAGTAGCTTTACAGTGTAAGCCTAGTCTAGGGCACTTGAGGTGAAGATCTGAGTGACTTCCTCAAGCTGGGGTGAAACAATACCCTATAAGGTCTGTGCAAGAAACCTTAGAGCATAGTCAAGTTGACTGTCAGTAACAACTGGACCTGGGCACTTACATCAGATTGGTATCAGAGCAAGTTTAAGAATTGGGCTTGTGTTGTTTGGGTGTGATTTTTAGAAGAGTCTGTGAATTCACCCAATATGGTGATGAACACAGAGCTAGCAAGGAATGTGGATGAGCAAAGAGATGAGAACAAACTGCTGAAGGAGCAGTTAGCCGCAATGACATATAAACTGGAAGAAGTGCAGCTTCAAACTATAGAAGTCAGTGAACTAATGAGGGAAGCTGATGAGAAGGGAAAACACATGGCTGAGGAGGACATAATCCCAGATCCAAACCCGATACTTCAAGAAGAACCATTCTTGAAAGCATTAAAGGCAATGAGTGGTAAGTCCTTAGAAGGTGTGCCTCTATTTAGTGGCAAAATGGATCCAGAATTAATCATGGAGTGGATAGAAGGTCTTGAAAATAACTTTGATTATGATAATGTGACCGAAGCTTAGAAAGTCAGAGTATCCAAGAAAAGATTGAGAGGGACTGCCCTCACTTGGTGGAAATTTTTCCAAGATGAAAGGGCAAAGGGAGGCACGAACCCCATAACCAGTTGGAGAGGTATGGTGGCAAAGATGAAAGAAACTTATCTTCCCGATGATTATGAAGTGTAACTGCATAAGAAAAGGAAAAATTTGAGGCAGAAAGACTTAGAGGTTAGTGCCTATACAAAATAATTCCATAAGCTATGCTTAAGGTCCCATGTGATGGAAGAAGAAAGCCTAAAAGTGGCAAGATTTCAGAATGGCCTTAAATGGAGCATTCAAGAAGAAATTAGTCTCTTAAGCCCCAAGACTGTCCACCAATGCTATCAATTAGCCCTTAAAGCGGAAGAGAAGTTCAAAAAGAAACAAGACTCAAACAATAGAGGTAGAGGAAGAGACAATAGAGGTCATAGAGGAGGATATGGAGGAAGAAATCCTGAAGCTAAGAATTAGAGTGAGAATAAACTCACCGAGAATCAGGGAGAATCCAGTAACACTAGAGCTGGTTACAACAAGGGAAGAGGTCTGAATAATAATTCAAGAGGAAGGACTGATGGCCAAGGAAGAGGATCTTATTTCTCTTCTATGAAGTGCTATAATTGTCAGCAACTTGGGCATCCTACATATCAATGTCCTGCAAAGAGCTCTACTTCCCAAGGAGGAGAGAAAAGAGCTAACTATGTGCAAGAAGAGTCTTCTAGCAGCAAGACTTTAAATATCCCCATAGGATGAGAGATTGGAGAGCATTTGATGGTCCGGAGAATACTCCTAAAAGATCCTATCAAAGAAGAGCCAAGCCAAAGAAGATCTTTGTTTCGAGTCAATTGCAAAATACTTGGTAAGGTCTATAAAGTTATCATAGATTCAGGATCTACTGATAATATTGTTTCTTTAGAAGCTATTGAGAAGTTTAAATTGACAATGATTCCTCACACTAATCCTTATAAAGTCACTTGGTTGAATAGAGATGAACATGTAATAGTCAATGAACAAGCTTGGATAGAATTGTCCATAGGGAGATATAAGGATAGAATTTTGTGTGATATCCTACCCATGGATGCGTGTCATCTTCTATTAGGTAGACCTTGGCAATATAACCGATGTGCAGTTCACAATGGAGCTGAGAAATCCTATTCCTTCAAGAAAGATGGAATGACTTTCAGGGTACAGTCAATCTTGGAAGAAGAAAAGGAAGTAAAAAGAGGTCCCAACCTACTGGTGGTCGGTGAGAAAGAATTCCTAAAAACATTGGAAGAAGATGGAGTAGGCTTTGCTTTGGTTCTAAAACCAAAAAGTGAGAAGAGGAATGAAAGAGAAGAGTTGCCTTTAGAAATACAAAGGTTGTTAACTCAATACCAGGCTATAGTTAGTAATGGTCAACCAGCTACCCTACCACCTCATAGATCTATTAGTCATCAAATTGACTTCATTCCAGGAGCCTCACTTCGAAATAAAGATGCTTATAAGATTACTCCACAGCAGAATGTAGAGATTTCTAACCAAATCCAAGAACTAATTAACCAAGGGTTGATTAGAGAGAACATAATTCCTTGTGCTGTTCCCACAGTCTTAGCCCCAAAGAAAAATGGTACTTGGAGGTTGTGTACTGATTCCAGGGCCATAAACAGGATAACTATCCAGTATAGGTTTCCAATACCTAGGATAGAAGATTTAATGGATTGTCTTGGTGGAGATAGATATTAATCCAAGATAGATCTGAAGAGTGGATACCATCAGATAATCATTAAAGGGGGAGATGAGTGGAACACTACTTTTAAGAAAACTGAAGGATTGTATGAATGGCTAGTTATGCCTTTTGGGTTGTCAAACGCCCCAAGCACATTTATGAGATTAATGAATGAGGTTTTGAAGGACTTCATTGGAAAATGGGTTGTAGTATACTTAGATGGCATCCTGGTGTTCAAAAAGACAAAAGAGGATCATCTTAGACATTTGCAATTGGTAATGTAGAGATTGCATGAAGAAAAGTTGACAATCAACTTGGAAAAGAGTGAATTCATGAAGCGAGAATTGGTATATCTCAGTTTTGTTATCTCAGAAGGTAACTTGAAGATGGAAGTAAGCAAGGTGGAAACAATCTTGAATTAGCCTACACCAAAATTAGTTACGGAGGTAAGAAGCTTCCATGGTTTGGCACAATTTTACCAAAAATTCATCAAACAGTTCAGTGAGATTAGTGAACCTATTTTAGATACCATCAAAGGAGGTATGAAAGCTAAGTTCCAATGGAATGAGCAGGATGATGAAGGATTTGAGCATTTGAAGAAGAGAATAGCGACTCAAGCAATTTTGACACTTCCTAGTTTTGATAAATTGTTTACTATGGAATGTGACGCTAGTAATATGGTCGTCGGTGCAGTATTGAGTCAAGAGGGAAAACCTGTATCTTTTCATAGTGATAAACTCAGTTATGCAAAGAAAAATTATTCCTCATATGACTTGGAATTGTATGCATTAGTGAAAGCACTAAGGAATTGAAGACATTATCTAATTCCTAAAGAATTTGTTGTCTTTACCGACAATCAGGCTTTGAGTTTTCTAAGTTCACAAGATAAATTCAGTCATAAGCACATGAAATGGTTGGAATACATCCAAGCCTTTACCTTCACAATAAAGAATAAGGTGGAAGATGTATTGAGTATAAGGTTACTCACAGTGCAAGAAGTTCAGCTACAAAGCATTGGCATTGAAAGTTTCAAAGATCTGTATCCAGCCGATGAAGATTTTGCAGCAGCATACAAGGTATGTCAAGAATATCAAAATCATTTTCATAGTGAATATTCAGAGTATACTCTTTATGAAGGTCTTCTATTTAAGGGAGGAAAAATTTGTGTACCAAAAGGTTCCATGAGAGAGAATCTAGTACAGGAAAAGCATAATGGTTCCTTAAGTGGACATTTTGGGTTGAACAAAACTCTAGAATTGGTCAAGAGGTATTACTATTGACCGAGGATGAATCAGGACGTCCAAAAGTATGTAGAGACTTGTTTGGTTTGTCAGAAGGAAAAAGGGAATTCATCCAATGTAGGGTTGTACCAGCCCCTTCCTATCCCAAATCGACTATGGGAATTCCTTAGTATGGATTTTGTTGTTGGGTTACCAAAGACCAAGCAAGGAATGGACAACTTCTTTGTAATTGTTGACAGGTTCAACAAGATGGCTCATTTTGTACCATGCAAAACCACACATGATGCGTGTTACATAGCCAATATATTCTTTAGAGAAGCAGTCTAGATGCATGGATTACCTTTGAGTATTGTGTCAAATAGAGACTCCAAGTTTATGAGTCATTTTTGGAAGACTTTGTGGCAGAAGCTTGGTACAAATCTTTCTTTTAGCTCAACCTACCATCCACATAGCAATGGTCAGGCTGAAGTGGTGAACCAAAGCTTAGGTAATCTTTTGAGATGCCTTACCAAGGAGGATGGACAATCATGGGATCAGCTACTTTCTCAAGCATAATTTGCCAACAATGATACAGTCAATAGGTCCACGGGAAAGAGCCCTTTTGAAATTGTCTATGGGATTCATCCCAGGGGTATCTATGAATTAAGGGATCTTGGTGGCAGTACATAGAGGAGTGGATATGTTAAAGTCTTTTCTCAATCCATGAAGGAGGTCCATGACTCAGTTAAAGAAGCATTGATAGAGAGTACCACTCATATCAAGCAAAAGGTAGATGCAAGGAAAATAGATGTTCAATTTCAGGTTGGATATCTGGTCATGGTGCACCTCAACAAGGCAAGGTTGTAGAAAGGAGTTCCAAGTAAACTTCAAATGGGGAAGATAGGCCCTTGTGCAATATTGGAAAAATATGGGTCTAATGCTTATAAATTTGATCTTCCTATAGACATAGGATTATCTCCTATTTTCAATGTGGCAGATTTGGTATCCTATAAAGGCCTAATTCCCGAAGGAGATTCTTATCTGATGGGAGATGCTGAGGATCTCAAAGTGCTTAAATTTCCTGTTATACCCCAACTGAAGGTAGACATGATTCTAAATTTAGGAGTTGCCAAGCAGACTAGACAACAGACCTATATGGAACATCTGGTCAAATGGAAAGGCAAAGCTGATTCAGAGGCTACATGGGTACAAGAAACTGATTTTAAGAAGTTGGGCATCAATCTTGAATTACTCCAATTACCTGGAAGTTGATTTCTTTTGTTTGGGGAGTATGGTGTAGGAGCACCTAAGTTAAGTTACACTATTTTTCGGTGATGTCCATCAGTTTCTATCTGTCAGTTTTTGTTCGTCAACACTGCTCTTTGGTAGTGTTTGTCGGCAATGCTTGTTGGTAGTGTTCATCAATGATTCTTTTTGGTGATGTTCGTCGGTGATGCTTGTTGGTAGTGTTCATCAGTGATGATTATTGGTGATGACCATCGGTGACTATGTTTTTTGTCAGGTTTGTGATCTTTTGCTCAGGGTTGGAAACCGACGATGTTTCTATTCTAAAAAGTCAACACTGGTACTCGGTAATGTCGGTTGATGACCTAGGAAACGCGGGAGGTGATGTTTGTGACTAGTTGGGTCACTTGCAATGACTCTCTACATGTCATTTTTTCTTGAAAGGATCAGGGATGCATGTTCCTATTCTGGAAGGGTCATTTATTTCTTAATTTGGCCACCTTTGCTGGGTAGTTGAAGTTGTCCATGAGTATCATATATTTTGGGTGATATTTCAATGGATGTATATATAGCTGAAAAGATTTTGTAGTTATAGAGATGGATATAGATAGATTAGAGAAGGAGATAGACACTGATCATGTCATCCTGTAATAGTTTAGTTCTTGTGAATAAGAAAGAACATATTTAATGGATTCCATGTGCAGTGTGTGTTGTTGTGTTCCTCAGGTGAAAACTGTCGGTTTAGCTTGGGAAATGAACCTATCCTAATGGGTTCTATGACATGAAATAGTAGCTTTAAGGTGTAATCCTGGTCTAGGGAACTTGAGGTGAAGATCTGAGTGACTTCCTCAAGATGGGGTGAAACAATACCCTATAAGGTCTATGCAAGAGACCTTAGAGCACAGTCAAGCTGACTGTCGGTAACAACTGGACCTGGGAAATTACATCACAAACATCAAGGAAAATCAAAGGTAAAAGAACTTTGGACTATTAGTACTACTGAACATGATGCAATATTGAATACCCTCAAGCAGAGAGATGACCCTTCAGGTACACTTTAGTAGGTAAGTGCAACTCATGTTCTTTGGTTCGTTTTCTTACTTATACAGTCATAATCTTTTTGTCAACCTATAAAATTATTTTTTCTCTATTATCTTTTCTTGTGCCTTCTGAATGCAGGGATTGGAATGTAGATGGCATCAAGTACCATGTGTTAAAATATGCAATTTACAAGTTGAAATGACACTTATTTTTTATATATAGTTGTGTATCTATTATTTTGAATAATTCTATATGTCATACTTTTGATAAAATTGATATATTTATTCCTAATATGTTCTATTCGTATAAGTGTATTGGGGCACGGAGCATGTGTTGTGTATGGTAATGGAGTTGGGTTGTCAGAAGACTTAAAAAGTTTAATTTTTTGGGTTGTTGGGAAGGGTGGTTGAACATTTAAAATAATTGAATTTTAGTAGAGTGTATAATTCGAGAGTATACCACTAACAATTAAAAATTATTCAGAGTTCAAATTGCAAACATACATAACAATTGAAGAGCATCAAAATTGTTCATCATGAGAGAAAATCGTTAGCTCCATCAGCTCTATTTGGCAGAGTAAACACTAGTGGATACCTTTTCTCACTCGCATAGCATCAAGAACGTTCTGGCACATGTCAGACTGAAGTGTTCCCAAGGTGCACTAATCCAAATTGGGCAGTAGTTTTTGGAAAGTGATATCTCAGACCTCGTGAGAGATATCAGAGATTCATGAAGTGCTTGAGGACTATCTTGGGAAGTTCTACAAGAACGTGGCTCAGTTCTAGGAGATTCCACTCAGATTCCATTTGGCGACCCGATCTTGGTTGGTGTAAAAATTTGCATTGTCACTCAGTTGAAAGTTTCTCAATGTTTCATCTTGCAAACCATTTGTCATGGGAGAAAACCGTAAGCTCCATCAGCTTTGGTTGGCCAGGAAAATTCTAGTGAATACCTTTTTTTCTCACGTAGCATCAAGAAAATTCAGGTGCATGTCGACCGAAGTATTCGCAAGGTGCACTAATCCAAATTGGGAAGCAATTTTCAAAGAGAAATATCTCAGACCTCGTGAGAGATACCAAAGATCCATGAAGTGCACAAGGACCATATTGGTATGGTCTACAAGAATATGGCTCAATTCTAGGAGATTCCACCCAGATTCTAATTTGGTGACCCAATCTTGGTTGGTGCAAAAATTTGCATTGTGTCTCAGTTGAAAGTTTCTCAATGGTGCGTCTTTCAAACCGTTCAACATGGAAGAAAAATTTCAGCTCCATTGGCTCTGGTTGGCTGGGTAAACACTAGTGGATACCTTGTCTTGCTCACTTAGCATTAAGAATGTTCTAGCGCATGTCGGACCGAAGTGTTCCCAAGGTGCACTAATCCAAATTGGGCAGAAATTTTTGGAGAGTGATATCTTAGATCTCATGAGAGATATCATAGATCCGTGAAGTGCATGAGGACCATCTTGTGAAGGTCTATAATCACATGGCTCAATTTTGAGAGATTCCACTTGGATTCCATTTTGCAACCCGATCTCGGTTGGTGCAAAAAGTTTCATTATTTCTCAGTTGAAAGTTGATTAATGGTGCATATTTCAAACCGTTCGTCGTGGGAAAAATCTATCAGCTCCATTGGCTCTGGTAGTTAGGGTAAACACTAGTGGATACATTTCTTTTCTTGTATATCATCAAGAACATCCCGACACATCTCAGACTGAAGTGTTCCCAAGGTGCACTAAGCCAAATTGGGCAGCAATTTTTTGACAGTGATATCTCAAACCTCGTGAGAGATATTAGAGATCCATGAAGTGCACAAGGACGATCTTGGGAAGTACTAAAAGCACATGAATTAGTTCTGGGAGATTCTACTTGGATTTCATTTGGCGACCCAATCTCGGCTGGTGCAAAAAGTTGCATTGTTGCTCAGTTAAAAATTTCTCAATGGTGCATCTTTCAAACCATTCATTATGGGACCCAATCATTAGCTTTAGTTGGTTGGGTAAATTCTAGTGGATACATTTTTCTCCTGTGTAGCATCAAGAACGTTTGGCGCATGTCTGACTGAAGTGTTCCCAAGGTGCACTAAGCCAAATTGGGTAGCGATTTTTGGAGAGCGATATCTCAGACCTCATGAGATATATCAGAGATCTGTGAAGTGAAAAAGGACCATCTTGGGAAGTTCTAAAAGAACATGGCATAGTTCTAGGAGTTCCACTCAGATTCCATTTGGTGACCCAATCTCGGTTGGTGCAAAAAGTTGCATTGTTGCTCATTTTAAAGTTCCTTAATGGCGCATCTTTTAAACCATTCATGCTAGGACTAAACTATATACTCTGTCAGCTGTAGTTGGCCAGGTGAACCCAGTTACAAAATAGAGGCAATGGGTAAGTCTTGGAGAAAGTGTGGAATGATGTTGGAAGTTGATTCAAGGTGCTAGAGGTAGTGGGTAGGTATTTTCATTCATTTTATGCAATTGGAGCCTATGGTGCATTTAGGGGTTTCAGGGGTCATTTTCTATATCTTTGAAATCATAGACCTCTTATAGAATTTAATAGTTGTCAAACCAATTGCCTCTACATCATTAGGGTATGCAAATTTGGAGTTTATTAGCCCAGTTGTAGTCTATTACACCTATTACATTGGTTCGACAAAAGATTTTCAAGGTAGTTTCTTTGGAAAAGATTAGGTCTACTACACATGACAATGCATGACAAATATATCATATGGAAATCAAAATACATACAACGCATGAAAAAGATGTAGTATGGAAATAATACATACATACAATGCATGGAAAAGATATAATATGAAAATGAACATACATACATAAATACAATGCATGACAAAGACATAATATGAAAATAATACATACATAAAAAACATGACAAAGATATAATATGGAAATGATACTTACATAGAACAAATGAAAAAGATAAAATAACCAGAAATGAATATGTAGATATGTATATATGAATCTTTTTTGTACAAAATGTGGCACATGCACCATCTCAAAATAGTTTCAAAATCAATATATCTTATATAATGTGGCATACGCCATCTCAAAATGTGTCGTATGACATCTCAAAAAAAGATGTCCAACTACAAATATTTCTAGGACATCCTATTCTAAGTTGGTGGATCAACAAAATGAAGCCTCTTCAAAGTACTCTTTGGCTCTGATGGATCCTGCATTCAAACACAAAAGTGAAACCCCAAGTTATATTACTTAATTTATATGGTTTCTAAAAATCAAAAATCAAAAATCAAAATCATAGTCAACAATAGTAAATAAACAAATTTTAAAATTTAAATCTCATGTACATCACCTCTATGTCTTGTAATGCGGTCAAGAGGCCTAAAATATGTCCTTGGTAGCAAAGCAAAAATGCCACCAATGTTGAGTTCGACCTGTATATGTTTACGAACATGAGATTGATCTATGAGTTATACTATTTAATGTTAAATCATTGGTAGAAAATATGTGTTTACAAAATAACTAAATTAACATTAAAACTTACCTATGTTGAACTTTCTTCAAGAAATTTCAGTAGGGTCATCAATGATACAAACCCTTGGCATTGTATCTCCCTCAAACTAGGGGTGAACCACAAAAGTCAAACAGATACTTGATACAATCATGACTTGATCATATTTTATATGCTTGATAGTAAAGTATAAACAAATAAATTTATAAATATACGTACCATGGGGCTATCACTACAAATTGAGATGCCTGTTACTCTATCGTGGTGAACCGGTCTCACGACATCCTCAAACGCCCCCCTCTATCAAATAAACCATGTAAATTAAAAATGAATATGCACAAGTGACAAGTATACATGTATGCATAAAAAATTTAAAATACTTGATTACCTTCCCCTTGTCAACGCCAGATGCCTGAACCCCCTCACATTGCCCCCCGTGGCAACTGGTGAAACTTGCATCAGTATGTAATAAGATGAGCATAAAAATTAGAAAACACATGTATTTACTATTATAAAAAAGGAAACCAATGAGTACATTAAAACATATGTACCATGGAAGTGTCAAGGCCAAATGAAATGGTTGAAAGCATGGACCCCTCCACCTGCTCCATCTCCTCCTCTGTCATCAATTGAACATAAATGGAACACATAAAAAAACATAAGTGGACAATCATTATAAGAAAATTGTACTAAAAATATGAATATTTAAAATTAAATAAAATGTAACAAGTTAACTATTTACTCTTACCGTAACAGTGGGATTCCATGGCTCTACATGCCCCTGATGCACATCTTGATGACGTGCTTCAGTGCCTGTAGTGTGTTGTGTAGTATCATCCACCTTGAAGATGTAGTTATATGCATCACTATCATTTAGTGGACCCAAGCACATATTCTCGCACATAATGCAATTGTGGGGCACACAAACATGTGAGCTCCTAGAGGATACAGAAGGGCCAGAATCATTAGCATGAGGAGGCAACAATGTCACACTCTACCTAACCAGTAGATCACTCAAGGTGTGAATGGCTTGAATAGTTTGTGAGCTGGCCTCAATAATAATATCAGGATGTTGCACTGTAGGAGGTGGTGAGATCTTGGGAGGGGGGACATATGTGCAGGAATTCACTTGGTGTGCCCATGGCCTATCCTGAGGAGTGCCTAAGCCTATGCCCTAGTTTAGTCTCATGCTCCAATAATTTACCTTGTGATCAAGAACAAATTATGCATACAATTTTATTAAGAAATATAATGGGACATCCAAATTTTTGTGGGGAGGCCTATCAAAACCATCCACTAGCGGTTTCAAAAGTGGTCACGAATTGCATCATTTGTGCACCATTTAATTAACAACTTGGTCCTTTTAGGGTCCACTTTTAAACCAGTTTTGGGATCCACAAAAGGGCTACATATATCATGTTTTGTTATATTTAGGTTTATAACTTGATCATAATCAAGTCCATCATCAAGCTCGGCGTGCATGGAATCGCGCCAAAGAAGTGCAGCATTATGTTGCTCTGTGAGTTTCTCCATGTTTTCAATAATGGAGTTCAACGTGGAAAACTTGAAGCGTAGTGTGGAGATATTGGAATATGTAGTCTGATGTCCTCTAATCTGATTTAGATTGTCTCATATGAGATCCTCTAAAGGTTGAGGGTTTGAGATTGGTTGGTCTTGTGAAGGTGGGAGATTTTTTGGAGGTAGTTCTAGATTTTTAATGGGGTCATTGGGAGGGTTTTCTGATTGGTTTGAGTCCATGTCTGATTACAATTAAAATAAAAATAGAAAATTATAATCAATTTAAATAAAATAAAATAAAAAATATCAATTAAACCCTAGTTTCTATTAAAAAAACTAGAAATTTTAATTAAAAAACAAAAAACAAAAAACAAAACTAAAAAAATTTACATACCTATTCAATTTGGAGATATTTATCAAACAAGAAAATGAGATATCAGATAGGTTATAGATATCTAAAACCTTACGCTGCATTTGACATTTTCACAATGAAAACTGAGAAAGCAGCCCACGGGCCTTAAAAATAGTTTTACTAGCAAATATCAGATATCCGATATAAAATTGGATATATGATATTATTGGATATCCTATATTATCGGATATCCAATTAGGCTTGTGCTTTGGATTTTGGTTTTTCCAGTTTTACTGACACCCATGCCTACTAAAAATTCAACAATATTTTTAGTGCGTTGTTCGACGAGTGAAAAGGAGGATTATTACACATCGCCAGTTTTTAGCATACCATGATCCTGCACATACCCTCTAGCCACATATATTGGTCATGTATTTGGCTAAGGACCATCCTTATGCACTCAATTTTGAATACTCTTAGAATATGCAGAGCATGATTTAAACCCTTTGATTCTAGATAAACATGATCGTTTTTCAACTTCCTATTTGCACTAAGTTTTGAAGGATGAATCAATTTTTGCTTTGCAAATCTCCTCAACTTTTCGGTGGAGGAAAGTATGAATTTCCTCGATTAATATAACTCTATCAAGAATGGACTAAAGTTCACCCATCATGTCTGGTTTAGCTGCCTTCACAGGCGATAGCTTATAATTAGGATAAATGAGCTCAACATTCTCAATAACAACTGGGTTTTGAGCTTGTGGGGCCATATCTTCTTATCTAACATATATCCTCAAACTAGGGTTTTCTTCTACAACTCAATTGCGCTAATGAAGCTAGGGAAAATCCACAAATACCTTGAATAGATTCAAATGTGCTCAGATTAGTTTAGAATTACCTTTACAATCATTTGTTTTCTCTCAGAAGACTCGTCTCTGCAATTCACTTCAAATGCTCATGGAAATGTTAGGAGCATAATGATAAACATAGATGTCTATTTATACCTTTTTCATTGCTTAGGATTTCTAATGGCTCAAATAATAGTAATAAATTCTAGCACTGACTTGTTTTTATCGATTACTAAACTTTACTTTTCTTTACTGAAATGAAACAGTATATCATTTCCTTCTACCGATTGAATAGAAATTACTAACTTTACAAGACATATCCAAATGCATCTAAATATGCTCATATGGATCTTTACATATATTTAGGAACCGATTTAAGATTTGAAATTTAATTTGCAGATCCTACTCATACCTTTTAACTGATTAGGTGGAGTCGGTTGCACCCGATTCGGAGGATGTGGTGCCTTCAACTATCTCAAATGATGTTCCATCATCCATAGTAATTTTTTTGCATGTCCTATTCATCTGATCTCTCATCTCTTCAACATTCACTTTTGATTTCTTATATGTCTCTTCGTCGGTAGGATCTTTGCCTCGGTACTTGTAGTCTTTGGCAAGGTGACCTAGCTTGTGACAATGGAAGCATGCCATGCTAGGGTTTCCTCAATATCTTCTATTATTCCTTCCATGCATCAACATTCTGTTTGCAGAAATATGTCCATATCTTCCACAAACTAAACATGATATCCTTGTATTGTTGTCTCATGGTATAGATGTACTCTTTTGGTTACTTGGTGTATTATGTCGGTTTGGCACCTATTTTTCATTTCTCCTTTGTGATATGTACTCTTCATATTTGTGACCATACTTGTTGAAAGTATTTTAGTAGCCATCAAACTTTGGATTTCTTGTGGTGTTTACAGTTCTTGATCTGCATTCAATTTCTCAGTGCCCGTACTTATTGCAGTTATAGAAATATCCATCAAACTTAGGTGAACTTGGTGACTTACCCCTTTTAATTCTGCACACATTTTCAGTATGTCTAGGTTTCCCACAGTAGTAGAAACTAGGCTTCTTTGACTTCGGTGAGGAGGAAGTGTCTTGATTTTCAGCTTGATTGGAAGACTCTCCTTTCTCAGTAGTGCTCTCACTATTGGATCCAAGTCCAATTCTATCTTTCAGTTGTTTCTAACCTTTAATCTATTTGTCCAATTTTCTTAGTGATTCCTCATTTCTCTTCATTACTTCAATGGCTTCTTTTTTAGATTTTAGTTCACTAGCCAATCTTTCAACTTCACACTTCAGTTCTTGGTTCTCAAATTCTTTCCTAGTCAACTCTAGATTAGCACTCACTAGTTGATCGGTCATATTACAGTGTACTTGTGTTATCCTCATCATCTCATTGTCTTTCTCAGCTATTCCTGTTTCAAACTATCTTTAATCTTCTTCAACTAATCTCAATGCTTCTTCAACTGCTAGCTTAGAGTCAAATATCTCACTCATTCTTATTCCTTGTACTTCTTGATCTATGTTTGCTAAGTTCAGATTCTCGATGACTATCTTGTTCTTTTCCATGAGTTTCGTAATGGTTATTCAGCTTCATCATTTAGAAAACCTTCAGATGTTGTCTCAAGAGTATCAACATGCTCTTGTGTGGATTGCAGCTCACTACACAACTACTTTCTCACTTTTAAGGACTTTTCTAACTTTCTTTTCAGATCATCAATCACTTCTTGTGCATTCTCCAACTCAAAGTCAAGACTCTCAACATTCTTAGATTTCTTGTAACTTTTCATAGCTCTGATACCAATTGTTGAATTATCTATGGAAAGGTAAGTGTTGAGAGGAGAGGGGTGAATTAGTACTTAAATTTTTTTACCTATAATTCTTTACCATTCACCAATCTAAATATCATGCATGAAGGCATTATAAAACATGTAATCTAAATCAAAAAAATGTAACACATAACTCCATGATTTTTGGTCACAAAGAAATCCTTTCTTAGAGGAAAAAAATGTGGTGGGGATGGCATCTGTTGGGACTCCTAAATTTGGAACAAATTTGAAGTGACCATGTTAAAATTTTCAGATAAGCAAAGTGAGTAACCTTGAAAATTTTGTGTGAGAAGGCTCAGTTAGAATGCTTGTAAAAGGATGCCCGAATGATTTTCATGAGGTAAAAATAGGGAAAAGACTTCAATGCCTTTCATTTGACATATGCAGTGGGCTCTAGCTCCTAAATTTCAATTCTGACATGTTTAGGGAGTAGTCATTTTGAGGGGATCACCTAAATCTGCATTTTGCTAAAGTGTCATTTTGTTGTCCGGGGCCTAGTTTGTTTCTGAATATCTTGCACACTTTTGAGTTTCATAAGCCATAACTTTGGGAATGTGTTACATGCATATTTCAGAGCTTATGGTTCAGATCTTAGGTCATTATCAATCCTTTTGATAGGTTTTCATACTTCCCAAAGTTGGTTGCTCAGAACTGTTTGCATCTTTGTTCTGCCTAGAAATCTGAATAGCCCAGTTTGACAGGTTATAACTTTTGACCAGTTGATTCAATTGAGAAAATTCCTTTTGTACTATGTTCCATTGGTCACACACTCCATATTTTCTAGTTTGCAGATCTCTATGAAATTAGATGACAAGTTTTCTAGAACCATTATGTTAGTGAATAATCCCAATTTTCTGAGTTTTCAAGTACAAAATTGCTAAGTTGTCCACTTTGAGCTTGTGAAAATGTATACCCGGTTGAAAATTTTGGATAATTGAGTTGTCTCTCATATTGTAAACATAGGATTGCACCTATTTGAAGATTTACAGATTCCTACCAATCCATTTATCCACTTTGCCAGAGCCTTTCCATTTATGATTTATTGAAGTTTCACTGAAAATGTTGAATTCATAATTAAATGGCATACTTTATGGTTTCCCTATTTGCACCCAGTTCGAGGTCAGACATAATTGAAAGTTGATCTGTATTGTATACCTAGGAATGAACTCCTTTGAATATTTCTAGATTTTGATCAATCCAGTTGATCACTTTGCTTCGCTGTTTCCAATTTCAGTTTCTACTTTTTCACTGTGTTAAAATTCAGAGATGTGTTAGGATGCTAATTTTACAGATTTGTATCAGTTGAGAAGTTTGTATTCAGAACAAGGTAACTGAGGATTCATGTTCTACATATGACATTCAATCAGGCTCCAGAGGTTGAAATTCTGAAAGATCTTTTTGATGAGTTTGCAAGTTCAGTTTCAAAGGTGTTTGTTCAGTTTGCAGTGCAAAACAGAATTAAGTTTTCAGAATGGCCATTTTGCAAGAGTGATAACTTTCCGTCTGAATGTTATTTTCAGGATCCGATTGTGGGACCATTTTCATTGCATATGAACGTACTATTTGACCTAATGGTGAAGTTTCAGAATGTGTTTTAGTCATTTTGCAATGACTGATCCAAAAGAGATTTGTGGTGTTTCTACATTTGCACTTGCATAATATTCTGGAGGTGCTAGGTTTGATTATTAACAATTTGTACTTGAGGACGAATTTGGTGAAACCCCTCTTGCATGCTTAGTCATTTTAGATGAATGAATCTTCTTTCCAAGTGACGGGGTTAGTTTACTTGTTTCAGTGAATTTTTGAGGCCAGTTTTGGAAGCCAATTGTCATTTAAAGGTTCAGTTCGCTAAAGTCATTGTAAAGTTGCTAGTTTGATGTCATTGAGACAATTTGCATGGTATTATGTATTTGAAAGGGTGATAGTGATCAATTAGAACACATTCTTATGCAAATCAAAGCTAAAATACTTAATACAACTCTACCAAAGGAAGATCTTATGGTTGTATCCAAAGATTTATAAAGTGACATTGTGTTAAGAGCAGTAAGAGGACTTGAAGATGAGGTAACCTGCAGTTGCAGACGTGTTTGAAAACTCACACTATGAGCAAATTTATTGCCAAGACCAATACAATGTTTGCACCTTTTTTTGGAGGAGAAATATTTTTAAAATAAAGGAGGACAATTAGTATTGCATTGGAGGTTGTGCATTACCCAGCTAGATGCAAATATACAAAGTGTGAAATGGAAGATTTCTTGAAGACAAATTTAACATTTCCACATGCAATTATTGGGTGCGAAATAAGTGAGGGTATGTGTTGCACAACAAAGAGGGGTTTCAAAACATGGCTAATGCTTGTGGATTCTTAAATTGGCAACAAAATGCCATGGTCAGCTGCAATGAAACCCAAAGGACTTTTGCGCAAATAATGAAGGAATGTTAAGCTCTGTTTTGAAGGTTTTAAATGAATAAAACAAGGACTTCATTGTATAGTGTGTTGCGCAGGGTAGTATTAAACATTTTTCACATTGCAAACTATATCCTTCAAGGCATGGTATCTTGCGCAATGTACAAAGGAGTTTTCTTTGAGAAGTACATTGAGAGCATCAAGAGGAAGATGCGCAGCAGATGGAAGGTAAACAGTATACAATGCAAACAATAAGTGCCATGAGATTTGCGTAGACAGCAGGGAGACTTCTGATTTTTTAATGATGTTGTTCATATTGGAGTGAATTGGGGGCATTTTGAACAAAGTAATATGCAAGTATTGAAGAGCATAAACTTGCGCAAGGCATGGAAAAGCCATAGAGGCCTGCGCAACATCATAAATAAAAGAGACAAGGAGGTAAGTCAAATGGAGGCTGCGTAGGAATATGTTAGAGGGAGTTTAATATTCAAAAATACAATTTGCAAGCATTCCATGTAATGTAGTTGCCAGCGCAACAAATGAAGGAGAGGGTTTTGAAGGTTTTAAAGTAAATGTTGCAGATTCTAAAACATTAAAACCAAAATTAGCATACAAACCAACATTGCCAGCAGGATACGATAGCAGAGGAAAGAGGTTTTCAATTTTTTTGAGTTGAAATATGCAGAAGTAATTCCATAGGGAGTGGCGCCTTGACCTATGGATGCCATTGGTGGTTTTCATTTGCATTCAGACAGCGCCATTGATGAGCAGAAAGCAGGAATTTCCCAGGAAAGTGAAAAATAGTGCATTTGTTTTGTCCCACATTAACTCTGCAGTGGCTGTTTTTGGTATTCATATACCAAAACACTATCTTTATAAGTAAATAAGAGAGCCCAGAGGCTCTTGGCGAGCTCTTGAGGGTTGGAGGTCGAAATGCATGGGCAAACCACAGTCTTTTAAGCCAATTTCAAAAATGGCTTTAAAATTCATCAAGCCCATTATCCCACATTCACCTGGGGATGGAATTCTGAAATGTTTATATACCAAAATGAGAACATATAAATTTGAAGGAAGAAGAAGAGGCTATCCACGCGCATGCCCAGTCATCCGATGCCTCAGTTTCCATGCCCAAAAATGGAGGAAATTTTTTTTTGACAAAAATGGCACGTGGCATCCGGTCGCCCAGTCATGAGAAGTTAGCTGGCGAAGGAGATGACCGTGGAGACTTCGCGACTAACCGCTAGCGGTTAGTCATGCAGTCGAGAGATGCCAAGGATAAACCACTGAGACTTGGTGACTGACTACTAGCGGTTAGTCACAAAGTAGCCAGAAGGAGATGTTGACCTACGCGACGGGGAGATAGCCAGTTGTCGCATGGTCGCCAGATAGAATTAGCTGTCGGATGCCATTCGCGAGGTCGCCCAGGATTGACAGATAAGTTGAAATTTTCTCGCGACTTGGAGACTAAGGTTGGTCACATGGTCGCCAGATTTAACTGTGGTTAGTAAAAATACTCAGAGACTTAGAGACAAAGGAAGAAGGCTAACCGGGGTTAAAGGCATAGTTAGGACCAGTTTATGACAGCGAATCAACATGTGACACATGTCAAAATCTGGTGATGTCTGGGAAAAATATGCATAAAATTGAGGATTTAAAAGACTTTAGAATGTGCACAGGATTAATTTTAAAAAGGGAATTCTATAGTTTTTATTGCTAAATCTTCATATGTTTATTCCCAGAGGGTTTTTTAAGACACTTGAAGTCAGGGGTTTTGCCAGGAAGATCAAATTTGGGGATGAGAAAAAAAGATTAAATTTGCATAGACAGGAACAAATATATTTATTTTTTTTTAAAGACTTGACAGATGAATGGGAAGATATTTATCAGAGGATAAATCAGATTGTTAGAGCTTTCCGGGAGGATTTTTGAGAAGATATTTTCAAAGGGAAATATGACTAGTTTTCAAAGATATTTTGAAGACAAAATCATATATTTTCTCAGACAGATGGAGTCAGTTATTAAAGATATATCAGATATTTTGAAGACTTGGAAAGACAAGTAAAATCAGATTTGTGAAGTCACCCAGAAGGTTCAAATATTTTGAAAAGAAGGAATG
>MU227244.1:13242489-13253391 GCA_018584345.1 Thuja plicata | reverse complement strand
TTGTGAAGATCTGATGAAGAAGTATTGAGTTGAGTAGATTGTTTGTAAGGCATCCAATCTGGATTGTATGAAGTTTGTAAGGCATTCTTTAGTATTGCATTAGTTTTTTATTGTTGACATATGTTTTTATTGACTCTTTGCCCAAGGAATAGGCACTGATCTAGAGTTTGCTGAGCATGTGTTTTCTCCATTTAGTTATACACAAATTAATCAATTTCATCCAGTTTTTAGAACAAATGAGCTGAACTCATTAAGGACTCATATCAGCAGGATATTGTCCATTTTGTTGATTCCTTAGAGAGTGAATCATTAGATTATCCCTCCTGAAATCAAAAGGAAGAAGGATGCAAATCCTTGTCTCATTGGTTCATGTTATCAAAACCATAGCCTGGCTTATAATACTCTATTTTTGATCAATCATTGCAATCTCTAAAGCATTCTATAAGTTGTTACAGTGAGGTTTTAGGTACATAACCAATGAATGAAATAATCCACCAAATACATAGGCTGAAGTATCAGTAATCTTTAAAAGGTAATACCTACCTGAGTCTGTGGAGCTCAAAAATGAAGAAGGATATTATCCAATCCTTAGCAATTAGCCTTTCTCTTGCCTGAAAGAGGTTGCATTCAAGTATACAAGGTATACTGTCATCATTAGGTAAGTGTTGCAAGAAAAAGTGCTAACAACATCCACAATCCTTCACTACTAAAGTATGAAGGTTGCTCGATTAGAGCTACAATATTAGCTACTTCTGATAGCTTACCCTGTTAGGAGTACAAAAAGACTTATGGAGTCTACCTTGTTAAAGGATTTTTACAAACTCTCATCTAAGAGATGTACCCTGTTAGAGGATTTACAAAGCAAGACCTGTTAGGGCCTACCTACTAAATGATATTTCTACTCTTCTAATAGTTATAAAATCTATTACAAAAAATTTATGTGAGTATGCATCAAACATAATGTTGTTCATACTCTTTATGCTTAGTAAGTGCATTACCTCATTCTGCACTTGGTAACTTATCAGTTCTACACCCTAACACTTCTACATTCTAATTGCTTTAGCTATGTCTTTGTAACTCATTCTGTCTTTGCAATTTTCACCATCATCTATCATCTTCATGTTCTATTCTTTTTATGTGATCTTAAGGCATTTAACCTATTCTAGATCCTTCTCCTTCTATGGTGGAGGTGAAGCGGTGCAGGGTTGGTTTCATTACCAACATATTTATTATACTTGACTTTCATTGGTTGAGATTCCTTGTGGTCATGTACAATCATTTTTTTACAATCCCAAGGTTCTACCTAACTTTTACCTTGAATACTGTAAAATCTTTATTTGCTTGGTGTTCAGATTCAATGTATGCAATTTGAATTGTTATGTCAGATCAGATATTACTGAGTAATATGCTCTAATCTTTCTCGGTGACATAACATCTTCTTGGTTACTAACTTTTCTCAATGATTCGGTGACTAACGTTGATTGGTAACTGTCACTACTTCTGGATAATTGTCACTGCTTGGTGAATTATTATTCTTTGCTCAACTCGGTGCTTGTCATTGTTTGGTGCTTGATGTCTATGATGCTTTTCTTTACCGATTGTTTTCCTTAGTGTATTTTATCTTTTACTGACTAGCTCCTTTGACTAAAATTACTTTTAAAAACTAATGACAACACAGTAACCCAAGTAGGAGTAATTGATGCAAGAGCATCTTGGGTCCTTGGCAATCCTGCTCAACCAAAACTATGTTTACTGCATTTCTTAGTTTGTTCTCTGTCACTCAGCTTCTTTTGCTCGACATCCTTGCCAATTTTCTCGGTCATTCATGTTGTTTTTGCTCGTCTCTTCTTTGGTTGAGTGCTCTACTGCTCGGTCATGTCCTTGTTGTGTTGGTTTTTTTTGGGAGTTTGAGCTGTGGCCGACTTCTTCATTTAATTTTTGTGGTTGGATTTATTTGGGATCTATCTTTGGGATTTGTGGGGACCTGAATCTGGGTCTCTCCTTTGGTTTTGAATGTCAACCTCTTTGTTGGCCTCTTTTATATATTCTTTTGTATGTTCTTAGTTTGGTAGCAAGTCTTAGAGTGAGAAGGCAAATGTTAAGATATTGAATATCTGAGATCTTTGTTGTAAGAAGATTGAATTGTAATACATTTCTTTGTATTTGGCCATAACCAGGAAGGCCTTACAGCCTGGCATGCATTAATTTTGATGATTTGATAATAAAGATCTCTGCATTTCTCTTCTCCTACTGTGTGTTGTGTTAATTCCACATTGTATCTGCAAGCTGGATGGTTTTGGGTGTGCCCTAGGTCCCGTTACCAACCTCCTTGCATCAGGTGGTATCAAAGGGAGTTGAGATCCGTGGTTCCTTCTTGTAAACTCTAAAGATATTTGTTTTAGGGTGGAAGATTGCGATTTGACCTACAATTGTAGAGAGTTTTAAGATGGTTCATGGGAGAGGAAATATTGATCAAGGTCTGGTTGATATGCTTAGACAGATGGCTACAAGGTTGGAAGTTTTTGAGATAGCCCAGTGCAGAGGAAGACATCTTGAAGATGTTAGTGATGATGAATTTGAAGAGGTTCAAGGTGAAGCTACACCTACACCTGTGATGGACTAGGAAGAAGAAAGGTTCTTGAGAGCTTTGACAAATTTGAAATCCACACCTCAGTTAAATCCTCCTGAGTATAGTGGAAAATTGGATTTCGATGAATTGATTGACTAGATCACCGAGATGGAAAAATATTTTGAATATGAGAATGTTGCAGAAGATAAGAAGGTGAAGATTTCAAGCACAAAATTGAAAGCTCATGCATCCTTATGGTGGGAACACCTGCAATTGGACAGAAAGAAGAAAGGTAAAGATAAGATCAAGGTATGGGATAAGATGGTTAACAAATTGAAAGGAAAATTTCTACCCTGTGATTATCAGATTAACCTAATCCAGTGAATGCAAAGTTTGAAGAAGAAGGACAAATTAGTCAAATACTATACTAAGGAATTCTATAGATTAGACATCAGATCTAAACATGTTGAAGATGAAGTGGAAAGAGTTGAAAGATATCTGAATGGCTTGAGAAGTTCCATACAAGATGAAATCAGTTTGGTCAAAAGGGAAGGTATTGAAGAGGAATATCAATTTGCCCTAAAGGCTGAAGAAAAGTTGAACAGAAGATATGAACAAAGACAAAGAGTAGAGGTGGTAGATTCCCTAGAGGAAGAGGTAGATCTCATGGTGAAAATAGTTGATCTAAACCAGACAAGTCAAATATAGACACTAGTCAAGACAAAGGAAAGACTGAATGGAAAGGTTGAAATTCATATCGAGGAAGAGGCAATTATTCCAAAGGTGGATATAGAAGAAGAGGGTTCCAAGTAACTTGTTACAATTATGGTGAAGAAGGACATAAATCCTTTGAGTGTGCACATGAAAGAAAGAAAGGTGGTAATAGTAGAAGAAATGCATTAATCCAAGTGGAGACATCCAATGAACCTAAAAATAACCTCATGATCAGAAGGATACTATGGAGTGAGAAAGATAAGCAAGATCATGGCAGGAAAATTTTGTTCAAAACCAGATGTAGAGTTGTTGACAAGGTTTGGAAAGTCATTGTTGACAATGGAAGCTCAGAGAATGTGGCATCTAAAGATATGGTTACCAAGTTGTAGTTGGAAAGGATGAAGCATCCAAAGCCCTATCATATCTCATGGATCAAGGATGAGCATACCTTAATGGTGAGTGAACAATGTTTTGTGAATCTAAAAATTGGAAAATACTATGATAAGGTGTTATGTGATATTATGTCAATGGATTGTCATCATATATCGTTGGGTAGATCTTGGAATTATGATAGACATGCTATACATGATGGAATTTTGAATAGATATTCTATTTGGGTTGATGGAAAGAAGCAAATTTTGTTGCCTTTGATGGAAGAATCTGCTGATGAGTTGTGTACATCTGTGAAAGTTTGTCTGATGGAAGGTAGACAGTTTGTTAAAGATCCAAAAATAAATAATATATGTTATGCTCTGATTCCTAACAAACCAAGTAAGAATGCAGAAGATGAAATACCTGCAAAAGTTAAGAAGTTGTTGACTGAATACAAAGAAATCATTTGAGATAATGTACCTGATGGTTTTCCACCAATTAGAGATATCAGTCACTGTATGGATCTGATTCTTGGAGCTAGTTTACCAAGTAAACCACCACATAGGTTAACACCTACCGAGAATGAAGAGCTTAATCGACAATTTCATGAGTTGTTGAACAAAGGCTTAATTAGAGAAAGTTTGAGTCCATGTGCAGTACCAGCTGTGTTGGCACCTAAAAATAATGGAGAATGGAGGATGTGCATTGATTCCAGAGCAATTAACAAGATCACAATGAAGTATAGGTTTCCTATACCAAGGATGGATGATATAATGGATTGTTTGAGTGGAGCAAAGTATTTTACCAAAATTGATTTTAAGAGTGGATATCATTAGATCAGAATCAGAGAAGGTTATGAATGGAAGACTGCTTTCAAGACAAAGGCAGGTTTGTATGAGTGGTTGGTTATGCCTTTTGGTTTAACTAATGCACCCATTACATTTATGAGGCTGATGAATGAAGTTCTGAAGAAATTATTGAATAAGTGTGTGATTATATACTTGGATGATACTCTAATATTCAGTAAGACTAGAGAAGAGCATTTGATACATATAAAACAAGTATTGCAGAGATTGAAAGAAGAAAAGTTGTTGATAAATCTGAAGAAATGTTCCTTCATGAAAGAAGAGCTTGTGTATTTGGGTTTTGTGATTTCAGCTGATGGTTTGAAGATGGATCCAGAAAAGGTTGAAATTATATTGAGTTGGCCTACACTTGAGAATGTTACAGAGGTAAGATCATTTCATGGATTGGCAAGTTTTTACAGAAAGTTTATCAGAAATTTAAGTTCTATTTGCAATGCTATTACTAAGAAAATGAGAGGAGACAAAAGAGAATTCAAATGGACACATGGACTTGATAAGAGTTTTGAAGCTTTAAAGTTGAAAGTTGTTGAATTACCTGTGTTGGCATTACCTAGTTTCAATAAAGTATTTTAAGTTGAATGTGATGAAAGTGGAAGTGCAATTGGACCTATGTTGACTCAAGAAGGTAAACCTGTTGCTTTCTTTAGTGAAAAGTTTAATGATGCAAAGAAAAAATATTATGTCTATGATCAGGAATTCTATGCTATTGTGCAAGCTATGAAGAAATGGATACATTACTTGATGCCAAATGAATTTCTGTTATATACTGATCATAAGGCTTTACAATATTTGGGTAGTTAGAATAAGTTGAATCAGAGACATATGAAATGGGTTGAATATTTCCAGAGCTTTACATTTGTGATTAAGCATAAGAGTGGAGTTTCTAACAGAGTTACTGATGCATTACGTAGAATAAGATCTTTGTTGACTGAAATGAGAATTGAAGTTCTTGGTTTTGATGACATAAAGAATTTGTATGAAAGTGACCCTGATTTTCAGAGCAGTGGAGAGTGTGCAGAGCACCTAATACAAAACAATCAAGTAAGTATGAAGACTATTTCATTCAGGAAGATATGTTTTTCAAAGGAATTTAGTTGTGCATACCAAGAGGTTCAATGAGAACTAGTTTGATTAAGGAGAAACATAGTAGTGGATTGGATGGACACTTTGGCATTGATAAAACATTGAGTCTGCTGAAGGAAAGGTACTTTTGGCCTCAGTTGTATAAGGGTGTTCAGAAATTTGTGAGAAGTTGTGGAGTTTGTCAAGTTGCAAAGGGATTAAGTCAGAACACTGGTTTGTATACACCTATTACTATTCCTAAGAAACCTTGGACTGATATAAGCATGGATTTTGTTCTTGGCTTACCTGCAAGGACAACAAGAGGTAATGATTCCATATTTGTTGTTCTAGATAGATTTTCTAAAATGACACATTTCATACCATGTAGGAAAACATCATATGCAGTACACATAGCAGATCTTTTCTTTAAGGATATTGTTAGATTGCATGGATTACCAAGGAGTATCATCTTTGACAAAGACAATAAGTTGTAAGATATTTCTGGAGAACACTTTGGAAGAAGTTGAATATTGAGTTGAAATTTAGTTCTACATTTCATCCACAGACTGATGGACAAACAGAGGTTGTAAACAGAAGTTTGGGTAACTTGTTGAGATGTTTAGTTGGAGACACACTAAGTAATTGGGATTTGATGTTGGCACAAGCAGAGTTTGCATACAACAGTTTAGTAAATAGAAGTAATGGAAAGACACCTTTTGAGATTGTTCATGGCACACAACCTAGAGGTATATCAGATTTGAGAGACATTGTTGGTGAAGAGAAAAGAAGTGCTAAAGCAGAGGAATTTGCAGAATTTATGAAGACATTGCATGAGGATGTGAAGAAAAAGCTGGAGAAAAGTAATCAGAAATACAAAGATGATAAAGACAGATCAAGAAGACATAAGACATTTGAACTTGATGATGTTGTGATGGTTCATCTGAAGAAAGGAATATTTCCTATTGGAACATATGGGAAACTGAAGATTAAGAAATTTGTTCCTTGTAAAATACTAAGAAGATTTGATAGTGGAAATGCTTACGAAGCTGAATTACCTGTTGACATGGATATATCACCTATATTCAATATTTTAGACTTGTGTGAATATCATGAACCTGGTGAAGAAGTAATAGTACCAAGTGATTATCCTAAAAAGTAGATAGAGGAAGTTGAGAAGATCTTGAAACAGATAGTTGGCAGAAGTACAAGAGGAAAATAATACATGGAATATCTGGTAAAGTGGAAAAATAGACCGATTGAGGACTCATCTTGGATTTCTCAATCTAAGTTGGATTCATTTCAGGTTGGACCTGATACATGATTCGGGGAATCATTTCTTTTCAACCCCAGGTGTCTGATGCAGGAGCATCTTGGGTCCTTGGAAATCTTGCTCAACCAAAAATATGTTTACTACATTTCTTAGTTTGTTCTCTGTCACTCGGCTTCTATTGCTCAGCATCCTTGCCAAGTTGCTCAATCATGCTTGTTGTTGTTGCTCGGCTCTTCTTTGGTGGAGTGCTCTGTTTCTCGTTCATGCCTTTGCCGAGTTGGTTTTTTCTGGGAGTTCAAGTTGTGGCCGACTTCTTCATTTAATTTTTTGTGGCTGGATTTATTTGGGATCTATCTTTGGGATTCATGGGGACCTAAATCTGGGTCTCTCCTTTGGTTTTGAGCGCCAACCTCTTTGTTGGTCTCTTGTAGTTATTCTTTTGTATTTTCTTAGTTTGGTAGCAAGTCTTAGAGAGAGAAGGAAAATGTTAAGATATTGAAGATCTAAGATCTCTGTTGTAAGAAGATTGAATTGTAATACATTTCTTTGTATATGGCCATAACCAGGAAAGCCTTACAGCCTGGCATGTATTAATTTTGATGATTTGATAATAAAGATCTATGCATTTCTCTTCTCCTACTGTGTGTTGTGTTAATTCCGCATTGTATCTGCAAGCTAGATGGTTTTGGGTGTGCCCTAGGCCCCATTACCAACCTCCTTGCGTCAGTAATAGAATTTTCATGCTTTTATCTTAAGATGCATATTAATGGTATCATATCATTTTGAACCCTCCATTTTAGTATTGAATTTTAACTGATCTAATGCATATTTTGAGAGCAATATCATAGATAGATCGTACTCTTGCTAAATAGAAAGAAATATGTCAATTTCCTTTGGTTTATTATGCCTTTCAATGGATTTTGATGTTGCTAACCATTGATCCAATGATATATTAAAGTGTTGTGTTGTAGATTCTTACAGGTACAATATTCACACACACATTTTTTCCACCCACCGTGGAAGATTTACCCTTTATATATGGAGATTCTCATCTCATTATTAACCAAGTAAATGTTGAGTATTAAACAAGAGATGAAAATTTGATGCCATACAAGAAAATGGTAGAGGATTTCAAGAGGTAATTTTTCTTCATTACATTTCAACATATCCCAAGAATGAAAAATAGAGCTATAGACACAATGGAAACACTAGCATCTATGTTACAACTAGAGGAACATCAGTTTCACTATGACTTTATGGTGGAAGATTTGCCCTTTCCCGCATTTGATGCACCTAAAACCCAAATAATTTGTGCCCTAAATATTCAAAACCCATCCTGATATAGCAATATATATGCTTATCTTAAAGATAAATCTTTACCTAATGGCCTGTCCATAAATGAGAAATGAGCCCTAATTAGGAAATCATTGTGTTACGCAATCATTATTACTGACTTATATAGGTGTGGTATTGATGGAACGCTACTTAGGTGTTTAGAACTTGAAGAATATAATCACACATTAAAAGAGGTCCATGAAGGTGTGTGTGGATGTCACTTGAATGGTCTATCGCTAGCCAAAAAACTTCTAAGGGTAGGGTACTACTGGCCTACAATGGAAAAAGACATTGTTCAATATGCTAAAATGTGTTGAAAAATTGCCAAACTCATGGAAATCTCATACATGCTCCAGCCAGGGAGTTAATATCATTTATAACACATTGGTCATTCCAACAATGGACCTTTGATCTTGTTGGAAAAATCTATCCCAACTCCTCAAGTGGACATAAATATATCATCACAGCCACCGAGTATTTCATAAAGTGGGTCAAGACAGTATCGCTAATCAAAGCCATTGGGTAACAAGCATCCATGTTCATTCTCAACTACATCATTTGTAGGTATGAGATACCCTCAAAGATTGTAATGGAAAATGGGGTACAATTTAAAAATCAAGATATTGATGAACTTTGTGCACAATTCCATATCACTCAGAATTGTTCTTCCATCTATTACCCTCAAGGTTATAGACAGGATGGGGCATCAAACAATAATATTCTCAAAATCCTACATATAACTATGAGTAAATCTGGCAAAGATTGGCATTTGCAACTAAATCCAGAATTATGGGTGTATAGAACCAGCATTAGAACACCAACAGGATCCATGCCATTTTCTCTTGGCTATGGCATAGAAGCAATTTTCTAATTGAATTTGAAATCCCTTCTTTGTGGGTATCTTTAAAAGGTCTAGTCACAGAAAAATACCACATAGATAGGGTCTAATAATTATAAATGATGGATGAACGCAGACAATAGGCATTTGATCATCTCAAGGTATATCAGAAAAAGATGTTGAAAGGATATAAAAAGAAAGTGAAACCTCAACAATTTCAAGTTGGAGATCTAGTACTTAGAGAAAATCCTAAGAATTGGAAAAACAAAGAACAAAAGGGAAATTTTGAACCCAACTAGCTGGGACCCTTTTTTATTACAACTAATTTTAGATCAAGAGCTTATCAGCTAGCTACACCTGAAGGAGATGTTCTCCCTAATCCTATCAATACTCTCCACTTGAAAAATTTCTACGCTTGACATTCAGCCACATGGCTTCTACAACAGAAATTGATCCTAAAAAAATCTCAAAGACAACAAAAATTGATCTTGAAAAAATCTCAAAACAACAAAAATTGATGCTGAAAAAAGTCAAAAATAGTGGAAAAGTCCTATTAAATGTATTGTTTGTGAAAACATGGTAAACATGTGCCTTGATACTAACAAAAAAAGTACCTTGGTGAAAACCCGCCAAACATGTGTCCCGGTAGCAAAAATAGAAATTTTCCAAGTGGTGAAAACCTGGTATACAGGTAGCACTTGTAATCATCATTCCATCTATCAATACACTACTTGCATTGGGTTTCTATTCAAGTTTCTGCTGGTGGGTATTCTATTGGTCACTTTCATATCATCAGCTAGACTTAAGCTCTCCAATGTTCCACTTTCCTTGCCTGAAATTTGTCTATGTTCAAGTCTTAGTTTAATCATCCTTCACTAGCGGCATATCTCCTAGCAGTTTCAGCAATTTGTTCAGCTTCGTTAAGTCTCAGGTTGTTTTGTCACATTTGGTCATCCTAAGTTGTTGTCTAGGAAATTTTTCACTACAATAGTATTTCTTAATACTGGCACAAAATAGTCATTGTCAGTCTCATAAACAAAGGTGTTTCTAAAACATCACTTGCCTTTAATGGACATTACACTAGTATTTCTCAACACTCAATTGGATTGCAATTAATGATAAACCTGATCACAAAGATGTTTTCCACACCACTACACTCATCCAAACATGGATAACCCTACACAAATTACATTGATAAAATTTAATCTTTGATTGATAACTGCTAAAAATGATTAATCAAAGGTGTTCCTAAACACCAGCACTCACAAATAGACTTATTTTGATTAATGATTGCTCATGACTCCTTAACATGTCTCCATGATGTCTTTTGACTACTAGCACATACATAACTGTTAGAATATGTAATCTTTCCTTGGTGAAATATATTATAAACCAAGGTAGTTTAGTTTATTTATTATGTAAGTAGGAGATTCCTATAGAATCCCTACATGAACACTTGTCCTCTTTTCCATGTGTGAGGACATAATATTTATTTGTAATTTATTTTTTTCTAGATTCCTCCTTAAGAGGAAATAGCACAAGTGGCACACACATTATGAATGTGGCTCACATGCACATGGGAGTTACTTTCAACTCCTTTCTTCTCATCTCTACATAAGAGATGCTTATTTTCTCTTTATCACTCACTTTCTCATTCATTCACTTGCAACACTTAGTTTCTTATTCTCATTCTCTTGAAGCATTGTATGAGCATTTTGCTCTCATTCTCTTCCTCTCTCTCTCTTAGGATTTTTGGCCCACTCTTAATAATATCACGGGGGTTTTTTTATGCTTTTCCCCCTTCAAAAACATTGTCTCATATTGTATGGTGCATGCTTCTAGACTTGGTTATTTCATGGTATGCATTTCCTCACAC
>MU227244.1:13216061-13228335 GCA_018584345.1 Thuja plicata | reverse complement strand
ATGTCAAAATTACAGTTGACTCTACTTCAAACGTTCATAAAATATGCAATAATCATGATAATGTCATCAAACCAATTGCATGCCCTCCATATGGATGTTACAAAACCAAATTCAAAAGAATCACATCGATATCTATCTTAGAAAAAAAGTTATGTTGTACGAACTCATTGTACCTTTTTGAAAAAGACGTTTTCAGCAACATAGTAGTTTTAGTGGGAGAAAAAAAACCATTAAAATCAATTCAAAAAAAAATAATAATAAAATATTTAGAATCTAGACAGAAAATCCTAGAAGACTCTAGTTTACTTCGTCTTCCGATTTCAAACAGTTTAACGACAATATGCATCCGAATGTGAAAGTTTTTCTCAAAATGTAGAGTTCAATGTCCGTTTAGGCAAAAAAGTGTAACCCACTATTGTGGGATCACCCACATATTATTACATATCATCATTACTTTTCTTACAAAGAATTTAAAATAAATAAAAGCATTCATACATCCATAGGTGCATCCATACATTTATATGCATAAGAAAAAAACACATACATGTTCATATCCATATAGAATCATCTCACACATTTATCTATCAATCAAAAAGTAACATAATTAATGTCATCACATGAGTATCATCAATATCATCACAAAGACTAAGTACATCATAAAGTAAAATCTAAGCATCTAACAAGTGAAGCAGATAATGAGATAACATAAATATATCAACATCAAAAGGCACTATCTCATATATATCAATGGGTAAATAGGTCAGTATGACAAAAAGAATGTATCATTATGTCATTAAGTACATATAAAAAGATCACTATAGGAGCAATATACAAAAAATCTCTATGATGGAAAGAATCATGATTGACTCCCACCCTCAGTCTGACCACAAGGGGGCGGAGTTGGAATGTCTTCCCATGTAGGAAGTGGTGGCGACATATCTCCCTCTGACTGTTGAGAAATGGTAGAGTACAAAGGCGATCTTTGAGGCTCAGGAATGGTTGTGCATTATAATGCAAAGTAATGGGCTGCCCTTTTTCCCTAGTGTGTGGTTGTGTGAGCCTGAAGATATCTCTCAGCTCTTAATATATCCCCCTGCTAATCTCTCTCAGCTCTAAGTGCACCCAACTATTGATCTCATTCTAATCTCAACATCTATAGCTGCATATCCCTATCTACTAGTAGTGAATTGAAAGTGGTAATACAAGCTCTCAAATGCTCTCTCTCCCTCTCACACTGAGATAATGGATCTATATCTCTACCCCTATCTTTGGGAGGATCCTATGGAGGAGGTATACCAGTGCCACTACTCTCCCCATTTTATCTTTGACTTGATGGCCTCTATTGTTGCTTGGGTAAAAATGGTCCTAGATCCATGCGTGGAGGAATAACTCTCACTCGGGTGTGTGTGTGTCCTCCTCTCTGCCACCACCCCTTTCATCCCCATCATCTCCCCTATCATCCTAGCCATGTCTCTGGTCTTTGTCTCTGAGAGGGACCCTACCACCTCTATCACCTAGGCCTCCATCTCAACCTCCATCTCGGCCACCCATGTCTCCTCTCCCTCGACCGTCTATCAAACCATCATTCTAGGATCATAATCTAATGCCTCCTCTATCCATGGTGATATCTCCTCAAGAGAAGTAAATCATGTAAATGGGTGCTAATCCATATAATCCCTATACTCAGGGGTGATCCCTTCATCAACAATATCTGGTTGATAATCCCAACCTACTAGAACCATCAACTTGATCTTATGACTGGTAGTCTCATATACTAGTAGAGCTCCCTATTATGCGTCCTCATCCCTAATATGGGCATAGACAACCTAATTCTTTGGTATACCCTCTACCCTGCCATACTTCCTGAACACATGGGTAACAATGAATCGCTAAAAAATGTACCTAGTATGATCAATAAGGTACCTTCTCTGAAACAATAATTTGTAGCCCACCCCTCATAATCCAGATATGGTCATCACTCGACCTTAGTAACATCATCAAGAAGATGATGCCAATACTCTAGCTTACCTAGGTTGGGCTTCTGGATATATCTTGAATACATATAAACATAATAATCCTTGGGATCCCTCTTCCTATCAACTATCAGTCGTGACACTGAGATATGCTCCCAAGCCCAGATCTGCAATATAAAGATATCCATTTTCATACTCCTAAATGACTGGTATACGATCTCATGAAGCTCTTTGTATAAATGGGGACAAATAAAACTACCCCATCCAAATCAGAGAGTGGCACTGATCATCTCCTCAAGCATTTTGGCCCAAACACACATCAATCCATTCTAACCACAATCTGACATAAGTATACCACCTATCAATCTAGTAAGATATACATGAAGTCTCTCAAATTTCCCGCCAACATGTAGTCCCACGTCAAGTAATGATGAGAAATCAAAGGATCCACAAAGAACCTCTAAGTGTCTACAATAGTTGTGATAGATCGGGACTTTTAATGAACCTGTCATCCAATAATAGGTATACGAATAATCCACCACACATCCTCTGGTGTGACAGTGATATCACCTGTCAGCAGGTGGAAGGTGTTGTGCTTTGAGTGCCATCTCTTAGCAAGAGCAGTTAACAACTCTCAATTTACCCTAATATTGAGGAAATCCACTAAGCTACATAATCCTAAATGGCTCACAAGTTTTCGCTCCTCATCGGTGAATAGCTCGGATAAGGCTAACACACGGACATGCCTCAAAAATCAGAAAGAGAATTGATAATCCAGGCTGCAAAACATAAATCAAGAACATCAATTTTTGGATCAAGGTAGCCTACAGAAACAACTAAAAGATCAAATAGATAAATCTTTACGACCAAAACGACAAGGCACATTCATCAATTTCCTCAAAAATCATAAAAATGACAAATTTTCACCAGATGTGACCCTTTTCTAACAGGGTGTGACTCATTTACTAGATGCGAGCCTATTCTGACAGGATGTGATCTAGAATCCTGGTTGCGATCCTATTCTGATAGGATACAGCTTAACATTCTGGGTGCGATCTTGTTTTCATAGGATGTGACGCTTGATATTTGGGGCATACTTAACACAACTTTGACCTAATGAGATCATCTGACGGACACGAGATGCGATCCTATTTTAACAAGATGTGATTCAGGATTTTTAGGATCCTAGGATGCAACACAGGATTAACCAGGTATGATATGGAACCTCGGATGCAAGCCTAGACTCTACATCCTATAACTTTTGAAAAATGAGATAAAAATTTAAATGGAAAGTGTAAAATGAAAGGTATTTGGGTACTCACCAATGGTGCATATTGTGTGGGTCTGCAATGTCGACGAGGAAGCTCAAAACAATGCTTCTCCACAGGGACTGCCATCTTCTCTCTAGAGCTCAAGGAATTACTATGGTAAAAAGTGAAAATGAATCAGTACATTGACCTTTTGGGCTTATTTTAACCCCTTCAGGGCTGAAATTGACCTACTAGACACTAAGAAGATTGACCTAACTTTATCAATTTCTCATCCAGTCTGTTAGGAACACAATCAAATAGGCATTAATCATGTCATTTTAACGTAGTAAAATTTTTGGAAGAGTTACTCACGTCCTACAAAAAATGCAAAATTGATCCAAATATGTAGAATATGTTATGCTGAGTTTGCTGAAGCATTCTTCATTGCACGACACTTGTTCTTTCATCAAACTCTTGGTCTCACATCATTCAAACTAGAATTTCAAGTAGTCAAACTTGGTCAAAATGTGTTCATATCAACACATCTTCACTCCAATTCATCTCATAATTCATTCTTATATATACAATCACCTTTCACCTCACTTTCTTATCCATGTCAACTTTTCAAAGTGGGATTTCTTTTGATTTTGTTCCGGTGGGGGCATTGATCATACCTATAATAAATCAATTTCTCAACAATCAGAGATTCCAAATTAGAGTGTTTATCAAATTGACTTCATCATAAAATGAATAGGGGCATGTCAGCTTCCTTCAATCAAGATGAGACTGTCGAATAATCAAATCAGTTTGGTTATCTATGCTTATGGTTTCTTAACCATTTCAGATCAATATATCAAGTATTCAGCTTCGTCACATCAAATTTATGAATAGCTTCTTACTGACCTTCGTTCGAACAATTTTAGGTTTAGTACTATCATTTCTAGTTCAATCAAGTTTGAAACTAATCTCTCCAATTAATCTTTGATCAATCAAGTTCAAATTCGGTACTATCAGTCTTAGCTGAATCAAGTTCAAGAGCAATATCATCTCTAAACTTGTGTTCAATCAAGCTCAGAATTTTCAATCATCAAACTATTCTTTGAAGTCAACATTAGACATTCTTTGATTCACTATGTAGATTGCACATCAATTCAAAGAGGGGAAAATATAACCACCCTAAATTGGGCTACTCTAACCAGAGACCCCCTTTTTCCTTAAACTATGGATCTTTCTCCCAATAATGCTAATCCGATTATTTGATTATTAGCATAATTCTCTAAAATCAAAGAAATCCCTCCAAGAAAGCATTAACCGCTATTAAATCTGTCATTAATTCCTAATTGATTACCTTGGCTAATTTAATTAAATCAACCTCATTAAATCCATTGGCTAAGGTAATTAATTAAAGAAAATTAAAATAAACAATCCTAAATTACAACTCACCTCAAAAGGGAAAAGTCAATTGATGGACCAATGGGAGTTGACACACATGGATTACCTCACATGGATCAAGCAAGGATTAATCCTTATCACTCCTCAAGAATCAATCTCTGCAACCACTCATTTCACTTCTTCCTCCATAAAAGGAGCAAATTTTGAGCTCAATCAATCAAAAAATTTTACATTCTTGCATTAGGCTTATGCTACAGAAATGAATTCATGCATTCTTAGATAATTAGAGAACATTTCATTTGCTTAAAGGATCATATGAATTGAGAATTGTCATGATTTTATCTTAAGATGCATATTAATGGTTACATATAATTTTGAATCTTCCATTTTAGTATTGAATTGTCACTAATCTAATGTGTATTCTGAGAGAAATATCATAGATAGATCAAACTCTTTCTAAATAGGAAGAAACGTGTCAATTTCCTTTGGTATATTATTCCTTTCAATTGATTTTGATGTTTCTAACCATTGATCTAATGACATATTGAAGTGTTGTGTTACATATTCTTGTAGGTACAATATTCACACACACATTGCGTACATCTGGCACAGTGAGAGTGTAGAGGAGTTGAACTCAGCAAAACCAAGTAAAGTTATAGTATCATTAGGTAAAGAGGATAGCTCTATTTCAAATTCTTTAGGGAAGAGTAGACCTTGTGTAAACTATAAGTTATTAGAAGTGATAGCTCTTTAACTATTCTAGTTGCATATGGTAGCTTAGTAAACCCAAGTTTTCAGAGGTTGGATGTCTCGAAGAATGGCAAGGACATCATTTTGAGTGCTTCTGAGAGTGGAATGTTATTGGTTTCCCCACATGATAAGAGTGTTGTGACAATCAGAGGTCAACAAAATGGAGTCACTACTTTAGGTCTTCCCAATGTAGAAGATGTCATCTTTCCAATACCAAGAGTTGAGATTGCAGATATGAAAAGCACAAGACGAAGTGTGGAAAAAAGTGAAGGGCAAGTGATATTGAGGCAATACCAAATGAAGTTGGTGATGATATGATGAAAATAGATAGACCAATAGATGAGAATCCATAAGTTGTAGAGGAGTTATGGGAATTGAAAATTTTCATGGAAGTTTTAAAAATTGAATTTATTTGTGTAATTGATCATTTTAAAAGAAGGCAGTTATGAAATTGAAAATTTAGGGCTGAAGAAAGTTCTTCAAATGCGTAATGAAAAGACATCACTAGACCTATTTTTGTATGATCTCATTTTCCTTGGGGGAATGACCATGAATCAATCAAAGGAGGGCATTCATATTTTAATCAGATGGAGGATACAAGACAATATTTTATTTTTGATGTGTTTTTTTGTATGAAAATAGAAGTCTAGTGCTTCCTGATTTAATCAAGGAAATGAAGAAGGATTTTATGAATCTTTTTGTTTGTTGATATCTTCTTTAGATTTTCATTCCCTTTGTATTTTTTCATCATTCATTGATGTTTATCATTTTTTATGCAGGAGCATCCTAGGATTCCTGGCAATCCTGTATCACACAAAATTATATTTGCTTTGGAGGGTACTTGGTGTATTTTGATCTTAGTTGATGAAGTGTTACTCGGTCAAAGATGAGTACTATTTCTCGGTCGTAGTGTTGGCTGAGTGGCTCAGTCCCTGAAGGGATCAATTCTTCTATTGCTCATTTGTTATGTTTCTCAACATGTGTTGGCCGAGGGGCTCGACACTTATGGTGCTCAGTATTTTTGTTTACTGGTGCTTGACAGTTTCGCTAGCACTCGGCAGTGTGGCTTGACGACTTGTGTTCTTGTGGATTTGGGAGGCAGACTTGCGTATTTATTTGGATCTTTCATTGATGATTGTGGGGACCTGAATCTGGGTCATTTAATGTTTTTTTGCAGGCTGGATTGTGGCTTGAATATGTAATTAATGTAAGGATTTATTTGCAATAGGCTGACTTATGGCCGTGCTAGTATTTAAGAAGGTTTAGGTAGAGTGTTAGGAGAGAGAGGGGGGATGTAGATGGAAGTAGATGAAAGGATATTGTAGGTAGAGGAGACCAAATCTGAGGATCTAAGCATTGGATCTAAGTTGTATGTTTGGGCATAAGGTAAATATCTTGATGCTTGCAGAAGATCTGTGATAGATCTTGGATTTATATCTTTGTAATTAGCCATAACCGGGAAGGCCTTAGAACCCGATATGTTATATGCAATTACTATTTTATGAATCAGATTGCAGAATGTTATCAGATTTTTGTTGTTGTGTTTTCACTGTATTTTTGTTTTGGCAACAAGGTTTTGGACTATCCTTTCTTGGATCCTCTATCCTTGGCTGCGTCAGGTGGTATGAGAGCTTGAAGTTCCTGAGTGTGTAGATAGATCGCCGAAGGTGAGGCAGTTTGCACCAGGACCTTGGGTTGGAACTTTTCTTGTAGATGGTTTGCACAGATCTTGAAGATGCCTCCAAGGAAGAGCCACGAGATCACAGAAAAGAACCTAAGGCAGAAGTCAAACTTGAAGATTACCAACCTTTGCAGAAGTAGGTGCAAGATCTGCAAGAGGAGTTACAAAGAACAAATGCATCTAAAGAACACTGAGACAATGGTGAAGAATATGAAGAAGAAGATCATTTCAAAGATGCTAGATAAGAGGTCAAAGATCTAGAGGAGGCTAGAAAACTGAGAGATGTATCTAAAATTGGGAAAATTCCTAAGATCAAAGTTTCTACATTTGCTGGAAGACTTAGGCCAGAAGACTTGATCGATTGGATTAATGAGATGGATGAATACTTTGATTATGAGGAAGTAGAAGATCCTGATAGGGTTCAATTTGCAAAGAAAAAGCTAAAAGGTCATGTGAACATATGGTGGAGATAAGTTTGATTGGAAAGAAGTTGAAGAGGTAAGGACAAGATCCTCAGATGGAATAGAATGGTTGAAAAGTTGAAGAAGCAATTCATTCCGGTGGATTATGAATTGGAGATGTTTAAGAAGATGCAAGGTTTGAGGAATACAAACAAATCAGTGCAAGAGTATAGTAAGGAGTTTTACAAAATCCTGATTAGGACTAGTCATGCAGAAGATGATAAAGAGAAGGTTGCTATGTATATCTATGGCTTGACACCTAGTATACAAGAAGAGTTACTTATTTTTTGGGTGACAACAATAGGAGATTCTTATCAGATGGCATTGAAGATTGAGGAGAAGCTAAACAAGAGGTTTGAGGGAAGACAAATTAATAGAAATCAAGGTGGTAAGACTAGTGAAACAACTACTGAGAGTAAAGTGGTAGAGAATCCTACGAAGACCAAGGTAGGATCTAACAGTAGTCAAACCACTAAGGATTACAATCGTGGATCTAGAAGAAGATGCAGAAGTGATTTCATTGGTACTTTTTTTCAGTGTGGTGAGAAGGGTCATAGGGCCTTTCAATGTCCTAAGAGAAGGATTGCACTAACTGTTGGAAACACTGAGAGGGGGGTGAATCAGTGTTTAACTAATTATTCTATTTCAGCAATTTGAACATAAATCAAATAGAAAATATATGAAGCATAACATAATAAAACATAACACCAGATATGTTTACGGGGAAACCTTGATCAGAGGAAAACCCCGGTGGGAATTAGTACCAACAAATGATTGTACTAGTATAATGAACATGTTAAGGTCCTTTTGCCCTGTTAGAAACAGTCTTTAGAATGTACGTACAATGACCCTGTTAGGAGTCTTTACAAAACCCTGTTAGAGGTGGTTGGCTCACTGCCAGAGCTCACTGCTCAATAAGATGAAGGCTACAACCTTCTTGATAATAGATATACACTATATCCAAAAGTGAACTGTTGTATATGACACAATTTTTTGATCAGTTCTGTTTATGCGCTCATGCTCTTAATCTCTTAAAGAGATCTATCTCATGCTGACATCTCTATATTGTTCTTCTATATCTCTTCTCTACATATTTCTTTGACACTTTCTAATACAACTTTACTTGTCATATATACATGTTCATGCCTAAATAGACGCGACCAAAAACAAGAACTTAGTCTGCCCAAAAACAACATTCACAACACTTCCAAACAAATTGGCTTAAGTGTGTTTACAATAATGTTTAATAAGTAATAAAAAAATTATTACAATAGGCGCTTATCCTTTACACAACAAAATATTATACGCTAAATAAAAAACTGTAGTCGGCTTCATACTCTATTTTCTGAGTTGTTAGTGCACTTAATATTTCTGTAACTTCTCCGTACTGTTATTCCATAGCATCCATGTATAGACTTAACATATTCACATATCATGGATCTTATGTATGAACTCACATAGCCTGATTCAATCGTACGCACGTGCGTTGGTGCTCTGATCGACTGCATATCTTTGTTATGTTTTGTCTTCCATACTTAGCCATTTTATTCTTCAAAGTTTGCTGTCAAAAATTTTGTATGACTTTGTTGCCATAATGACAACAAAAAATAAGTCATATTCTCCCTGAGAGTCAACTTTCCAACAATTTCCCCCTTTTTTATTAATGGCAACAAAGGAATGTGGCCAAGTTACTCAAACTTTGACTAACACCCAAAAAAATGTATATCATCCTTTTTTATTCAAACTTCTATATATAACATACTCCTTATATACATTACTCCCCCTTTGATATTAATGAAAAAGGTGTCAAAATTGTAATTCCTTGAGTACTTACTCTAAATATACATCTGGATAAGCAATCTATAGATTTTTGATCTCTTTTTGCCAAAATTCCTTCAGTGCATCAACTGTCTGAAGATGGGCGCACAAGGCATATGTAAGCTTCTCCATCTTTGTCAGATCTATGTTAGGTCCTTGATCATATGTAACAATGGTTGCATCTATCTATTTTATGTTCTCATTTAGAACAGCCAGTGAGTGCGCAAGTGCATTTCTTAGTTGAATCTGTCTGGTTCTTATCTTGCTAATCTCCAACTTAGCCTTTTTCAATCTTGTCTAACTTCCCTTGATAGATATTGTTGCATACATTAATATCTTGCAAGGATGTTTCAATTGATTTCCTAACACTTTCAACCAAGATGTCAGCTTCCTCAATCTTTTTGATGTGCTCTGAGGTGAATTTCACTCTGTCCATGCAGTTTGCTATTATATTTCTGCCTTTAGCTGCTAGCTCTTTCAAGATTGCTTGACCAATCTTCAATGAGTTCAGATCTAAAGATAAATTATTTTTCAATTCATCTAATCTTCCCTTCTTGTACTCAACTTCTACAATTTTAGTAGTAGAGTCTACTAAACTTGTGAAATGTGATTTGAAGCTTGTCAAGATGTTGTCAACATCATCAACTGACTAAATCTTAGCCATTTTCTTATCTGTTGGCACTAAGTCTTTCAGAATGTTCATTGTCTCTAAAAAGAGAGGGTTTCTCATGACTTGTTTTTCTTTGGCTTTCTCCATGGCTAGCACAGTGATCTTAATCAAATCTTCTTCTTCCCAAGCATCTAGAATTGCTGAATCAGGGGGCAAACTTGAGAACAATGACGATTTGATGGATGGAGTATGTATTAAATTATGACTGGCATCCACATATTCACTCTTCACAGGGATCTCCATAGCTGGTGTTTCATTATTTTGATTGTCTTCCTCATTATTCAAATCTATTGAATCTTTACAGGGAACTTCATCTTGCTATAAGGATGTGTCATCAGTGCATATCTTCTCTGTCTCTTCACTGCTGACAAATTCTTTTTCAAAATTTTCCATGTCATTGTCAGAAGCGGTCATAGATATCTTAACATCATCAATCACAATAGTTTCTTCTGAATCTTTGGCTGTATTAGAAGCTATTGAAATAGTGGGCGCTGAATCCTGTGGACCTGTCATAAGCGCATTTTGAATAACTGGTTCTTTGTTCTGTTTGGGAGGAGCTGGAGTTGCTTTTGTTGTAGGCGTCATTGATGGATACATGTGTCTATCCAGAAATACCTGCTCAAATTGTTTCTAAGTCTCTTCACCAACCAGTTCATATTCTTTGTTCATGATATGGAGAACTCTTGTTTTGGTTCTAAGATGAGGCTTTACAAAATCCAACATAATGGCTTTCTCGTCATGTGAGGAAAAAGGGAGAAGACTGTCTAATATTTCTTCTCTAATTGTCATATCCTCTTCAATTTCTTTCCTTTTCAATACATCAAGTATATTCCATACTTTGTGTGGTATGACTATTTTGAGTTCCAATATTGTCCTCTTAAACTTGATCATGTGAGAGATAATCATAGAGTGAATTTTTGATTTGTCTATCTCTTGGTACTTTTCATATACATTTTTGATAGATTCCAGTCTTCCTTCATTAACAATTATGTTCTTTAGAACTGTTAGACTAGGTATGAATCCTACCTTAGGAGGGGCTTGAGTGTTCTTTACCTTGCTCCTTGTGGTCCTTGAGAATGGATGACTTGTGGGAACTTGTTTCTTCCTCCTAGAAATCTTACTTGGTACTGAAGGTGGAGATGCTTCCAAGTCAATAGTATTTGATGGTGCAGATGTCACTTCATCAGATTTCTTCATCTTCTTCTTGGGGATATCATCAGATTTTTCCATTTTCACCTCTATAGCACTTTTCTCAAGTTCTTTTGCAATCTTAGCTTCCCTATCTTTGTCTAGGTCTTCTTGTGTAACACCATGAACTCTTAGGATGTTAGATGTGATCCTTGATGCCTTTATTTTATTATCTACATTGTATAAGACAAAATCAACTTGATTTGTCTTTTCTCTGTAAGTACCCCATCTAGGTTCGTTGGTATCCTTGGGCGTAGATAAGAGAACTTGTGCATAACCTTCCAAAACATGTTCTTCAAATTCATATCCAAGAGGGTGAATCCATTTTGTTCTAGGCTCAACTGCCTCCATGCAAGTACAGTCAGTTTCCACCATGAAGCATATGGTGTCTTTGTATTTCTCAACTATCTTCTCTGGTATCCTGAACCTTTTCTACATCTTGATCCTGAATGTTTTGATCTCCATGTCCATAGAATCTTTCATGCTGCTTTCTGATGTAGCCTTTAGTGATGTCTAGGTAAAGATTGGCAACTTTACCAACAATGTGGAAGTAGAGATAGATGATCAAAGAGCCAAATCTGAATATTTTTCTCTTGTCATGCTTTACAGCTCTAATGTTGTCAATCAGCTGTGTGTGTAATATTTCACATATATTGTACTATGTATTATCCTTCACCATTTTTATTGCTGCCAGGACAGTTGCTGCAGATACACTAGTCAGTCTGATTGTGTGCTGGAACTTATAACCTAGAATCTTAGTGACCAATTTGATGTCATCTGCCTCAATAGGATCAACAAACATTCCATGCCTATCACTCCTGGATAAGCATGCTTGTTCAACCTGCTTCTTAACATCCTTACCAGTGGGAAGAACTGGTCCAATCTTAGGAAGTCCAGTCATATCATGAATTAGGTCTGCAGTAATGCGGATAGGAACTTCACCAATCCAATATAGGTAATCATGTATCCTACTCAGTAGGATTTTAACCCATTCTAGCTCATAGAACTTGTGCGCGTTACAATACTCAAAGATAGGGTTATCAGTGAGATGCGCGTATTCATCTTTGAATGAATAATTCAGTTTCATCATT
>MU227244.1:13205380-13215810 GCA_018584345.1 Thuja plicata | reverse complement strand
TCTAATATGGACTTGAATGGATGCTTCTTGAACACGAATCTTTTCCTTTCAGCAATGTCAAATACAACACGAGTTTCCATACTTACTTGCTGCTTGATTAAATAGGGTTTCACAACGATTCTGAAATGACACGACTACTAGGGTTCCATTTCAATCCTTAATCTATTCACAAACCAATCAATTCCTTAACCTGTAGTGCTTTGATTCTCAATTCTCATGTGCTCTCTGAATGATCAATCTTGAAGGCAAAGTGGGGTTTGAAGATCTTTTACAAACTTATATAAAATATTATTGCATTTAATGCTCATTGTCGTAAAGTGGTTTACATAGATGATTTCAATCTTTTCTTCTATTCAATTTCAGACTATGTGTATATGCATACATCCTCATTTCATCACCAAATGTATGAATTCATAGGCGCATACTCAAAGGTGGGTATACCAGCCACGCAGGAGTTTAGAGCTAGAATAGCTCCCCCTAAGACCATGAGGGTCAACTAACTAGAAGTAGAAGGTGTGTCCAATGAGGATGCATCTACTACCTTGTTCTCTTCATTATCCCTCTTTACTTCAACCCAAATTTTATCTGCATCTTTTTTAGCTTGTACAAATTTAACTTCTCTTGATTCTTCAAATAGTGACTTTTTAGGATTCTCTTGTCTTTGTGCTCTTGACCTACAAAACCTTGAGATATGTCCAGCTTTTCCACATGAGTGACATATGATAGGAGGTCTAATTCTATTATTCATAATGTTGCACTACTTGGCTGTGTGTCCATTTTAATTACATATCTGACATGTACTATTCTGAAAGTTTCTTTGAAGTTGATTTCTCTTATTGTATTGAGTCATATTTCTTTGGATTTGTTGTGACTGATTTCTTTGATTTGATCTGCAGTGAATAGCCCTGTGACCAAACTTATTACAGGAGTAAAAATAACCATTAAAAGGTCTTACCTCTTTACAATCTCTTGCCAAGTGTCCATGCTTGTTACAAGCATAACAAGTTATGTTAACTTGCTTGAGTTCATCTTTAGGTGGTTCTTTTTTAGCCTCTACAAGATTCTCAGTTTTCTTTGCTTCAGTAGATGTCTCTTGCGCTTTCTTTCTTTCTTGCATTGAATTGATTTCAATTTGAGCTACACTATATCCAACACCAGTAGTATCACCTTTTAACTTCTGTGCATAAATTTTTGATTCAATTAGATCAGAAATTTTGTGTAGTTTATCGATCTTGTCTTTTGCTTCTATTAATTCAGATTCTATCTTTTTCTTGATGTTTTCTAATTCCAATACCTTCATGTTTCTTTGCATAAGTTCATCATCTAATTGTTTATTCTCTTTGGTTTGTTCTTCAATAGCTATTAAGCTATCTGTAAGTTGATCATTAAGATCTTCAATCTTGTCTTTCAAAGACATGTTCTCTTCATTTAGCTTTTTGACCATTTTTCCCAGATCATTTGTGGAGCAATCTTTCAAATCTTTTCTTAATTTCTTGATAAGCATTTGAGAGCCATCAACCTTTAGTTTAAGTTCTTCATTTTCTTTTTTCAGATCTGTCAAGATCCTCAAGGGCTTCTTCAAAATTCTTTTTCAGATGTTTTGCTTCTGTTGAATCCATGATCTCCTCAAGTGGTTAAACTTTCTTTCAAAGGACCAGAGCTCTGATACCAATTGTTGGAAACACTGAGAGTTGGGGGGGGGGGGGGGGGAAGNGGGGGGTGAATCGGTGTTTAACTAATTATTCTATTTCAGCAATTTGAACATAAATCAAATAGACAATACATGAAGCATAACATAATAACACATAACACCAGATATGTTTACGGGGAAACCTTGATCAGAGGAAAACCCCGGTGGGAATTAGTACCCACAAATGATTGCACTAGTATAATGAACTTGTTAACGTTCCTTTGCCCTCTTAGAAACAATCTTTACAATGCAAGTATAATGACCCTGTTAGGAGTCTTTACAAAACCCTGTTAGAGGTGGTTGGATCACTGCCAAAGCTCATTGCTCAATAAGATGAAGGCTACAACCTTCTTGATAATAGATATACACTATATCCAAAAGTGAATTGTGACACAATTGTCTGATCAGTTCCGTTTATGTGTTGATGCTCTTAATCTCTTAAAGAGCTCTATCTCATGCTGACATCTCTATATTGTTGTTCTATATCTCTTCTCTGCATATTTCTTCGACACTTTCTAATATAACTTTACTTGTCATATATACATGTTCATGTCTGAATAGACGCGACCAAAAACAAGAACTTAGTCTGCCCAAAAACAACATTCACAATGCTTCCAAACAAATTGGCTTAAGCGTATTTACAATAATGTTTAATACATAATAAAAAACTTATTATAATAGGCACTTGGCCTTTACACAATAAAATATTATACGCTAAATCAAAAATTGTACTCGGCTTCATACTCTATTTTCTGAGTTGTTAGTGCACTTAATCTTTCTGTAACTTCTTTGTACTGTTATTCCATACCATGCATGTATAGACTTAACATATTCAAATATCATGGATCTTATGTATGAACTTGCATAGCCTGATTCGATCGCACGCACGTGCGCTGGTGCTCTAATCGACTGCATATCTATGTTCTGTTCTGTCTTCCATACTTAGCCATTTTGTTCTTCAAATTTTGTTGTCAAAAATTTTGTATGACTTTGTTGCCATAATGACAACACAAAATAAATCATATTCTCCCTGAGAGTCAACTTGCCAACACTAACTACCGAGGAAGACAAAGTAAATTCTGTAGAGAAAGGTTAAGTTCTTATCACAAGGAGGTTGGCTGCATGTGTTAGTGAACCAATACAAAGATGGAATTTGTTCAGAACCAGATGTAAATGAAGGACAAGGTATGTAATGTCTTAATTGATGGTGGTAGTTCTGAGAATTTTGTTTCAGAAGAGATGGTTAGTAAGTTGAGTTTGGAAAGGAGGAAACATCCTAATCCTTATCAGATTAGTTGGACACAAGATGTGTCTAAGGTTAGGATTGAGGAGCAATGCCTTGTTAATTTTAAGGTTGGATCTTATTATGATGAGATATTGTGTGTTGTGGTACCTATGGATGCTTGTCATCTATTGCTCGATAGACCTTGGAAATATGACAAACATATTATGTTTGATGGCCGTGCAAATACTTATGTGGTAAGGCAGGGTGGCTCCAAGCATAAACTAATACCTTTGTAGGAAGTAGGGGCTAAGGGATGTGGAGTTATCTGATGTTGTTAGAATGATAGTGACAAGCATGAGGAGCAGAGAGGTTATGAACCTATTCCTATGGGTGAAAGGAAGAAGAGTTTGAAGGGAAAAGAGAATGACATCTTTGAAGAACTTGCAGAGATTAAGAGGTAGATGGCATTCCCGATGAAGGTAATGTAGCAGATGATGACACTGGTGACATAGAGAGATGCAGATGATACCGAGTTGATTAGTAAGTTTGGTGAGGATGTGGTTCACCAAAATGTTGATGGTATCAACAGTGCAGAGGATGGTCAAAGTTAGTTGTTGTCGGTTACAAACAAGAGAGATGAGAAAAGTGCAAGGCAGATGAACTTGTCGAATGGGACAGTGGACAAAGTGAAGACAACATTGAATGAAGGGCAAGAGGAGATATGGGTTAATTACATATATGGAATACCTGTTCTGATTCCCTTAAGATGTTCATGATTTCCTTTATGGGAACATCTTCTTTTACTTGGGTGTCTAATGCAGGAGAATCCTAGGATTCTTAGCAATCTTGTATCACACAAAAATATATTTACTTTGGAGAGTACTTTGTGTGTTTTGATCTTATTTGACAAAGTGTTACTCAGTCGAAGATGAGTACTGTTGCTCGGTTGCAGTGTTGGCCGAGTGGCTCGGTCGCTAAAGGGCTCGACTCTTCTGTTGCTCAGTTTCAGTGTTGCTCGACATGTGTTGGCCGACGGGCTCGACACTTATTGTGCTTGACAGTTTTTTTCTAGTGCTTGGCAGTTTCGCTAGCACTCAGCAGTGTGGCTTGCCGACTTGTGTTCTTGTGGATTTGAGAGGCCGACTTGCGTATTCAATTTGGATCTTTCATTGGGGATTGTGGGGACCCAAATCAAGGTCATTTAATATTTGTTTGCAAGCTGACTTGTGGTCATGCTAATATTTAAGAAGGTTTAGGTAGAGTGTTAGGAGAGAGAGAGAGAGAGGGGGGGATGTAGATGAAAGGAGATCGTAGGTAGAGGAGACTAGATCTGAGGATCTGAGCATTGGATCTAAGTTGTATGTTTGGGCATAAGGTAAATGGCTTGATGCTTGCAGAAGATTTGTGATAGATCTTGGATTTATATCTTTGTAATTGGTCGTAACTGGGAAGGCCTTACAGCCCAACATGTTATATGTTATTATTATTTTATGAATCAGATTGTAGATTGTTATCAGATTTATGTTGTTGGTGCGTTTCCACTGTGTTTTTTTTTTTTTTGAGAACAAGGTTTTGGACTATCCTTTCTTGGATCCTCCATCCTTGGCTGCGTATATTTTCTACATCATATTTGTGTGTTAACTTGTTCATGATATTTGAAGGGATTATTATTTCTCTCTTGATCATTCTTTGTGGGTGCAAATAAGACGATCTTTGAATCATTCATCTTAGTTCCTTTAAAACTGAATACAAAACCACATATGTGTCATAGTTATGTGCAGATGTTAATCTGCTGATGTTAAGATGCTCATATCCATCCTTTAACTAACTCTATGCATTATTATAGGTACATTCATCTACCACTAAAATTATCCCAACGTTCTCTTCCATTCATCCCTAACCATTCAATCTCCCTATCATCTACTTTGAGAGTACCCTAATGTTTTTTAATCCCACCCATCCTCTCAAGGGGTTATGCCTAAGTCATTAATCAATCCTAAAATTAAAATCTTAATGCTTAGGGTATTGTTCTATTTTCCCACCGATTACGTATATTTAAAACTTCTTGAAAATGTTGTTACTTTACAATGCTATTTCAAGGAAATGAGAAATGTAGACACTTCTTTATCACTACCTTATAGCATCAAAGTTAACATTGCATCTTAATACCATATAGATGTTTCTTCATTTCATGCTAACTCCTCTTTTCATTTACCAATTCTAATTAATTAAATAATTTATGTTACTTTGTTACTTATGCTAATACTTGTCCACTTTTATAAAATAAATAAATTTTATTTATTTTGACTAATTTCTTTATGAATAATAAAAATATATAATTGTATCTATTCATATTTTATTACAACTCCTCAATATTCTCTTCTATTAGTAAGCTATGCACATCTAATTAGTCAAATACAATAAATAAAAATGACTAATTATCCTCAACCTTATTAGAACCATCTAAAGAGCCTTGGTAACTGTTCTCCACTATTCTTACTCTTGAGGAGAAACCAGCATCTTAGCACCGAGTATCTAAGAGTGTATCCAAACATACAAGGTTTGCATTTGATAATAAATTGTTAATTTTTATTTATTATGTTTGCAATCTTTGTTTGTTCTATCTTAAGTATTCTTAAGTTTGATATAAGGATCTTAGTTTTGCGTCAATTCTCTATTTCCATTCCAAAACTAGGATATACAAAAAGTACCAAAAGATTTAGTTTTTCTCAAGAGAGGATTAAGGCAATTAAGACAATATCATGTTCCTAGATAAGATTTTCTCTGCAAATCCCTTAGATGCTTATATTTTTAAGATTCAAGCATCTCTTTTTTTGGTGAACAATCTAATTCTAATTTTTTTTCACAATCTTCTATTATAATATATCATCCAACAAAATTCAAATTACAAGATGTACACAATCCTAATCTATCTATCTTTTATTGTAAGATATACAACCATTATCTATCTTCTTTTCATTTCAACATATATCTAAACTTGTCTCTACAAAACTATTATATATGAAATATTTAATATACATTACTTATTCATTCTTTTGTTTCAATAGTTAGAAAAACACAAACAATCATACCATAATCTATGAAATATAATGATAGTAATTTTGAAAATTTGAGAACATACTAAAATTTCAATTTCAATTAATAAAAAAGTTACCGTAACAGAACATCTTATATGCTGGAAAGATGCTGCCTAATTAGGGGAATATCACAATAATCTAGTGTGTACTAATAGCTGCATTTCACAAATTAAAAATTCATTAGAAAATTATCTATGAGCGAATAGCTACTAATTTTTTGGAAAAAAAAGTTAGCAATTAGATCAATCGTTCAAATTTATTGGTACCAAAAGCGCACCATTATTGGAGCATTTTTGTAAAAGTTACACAATTATTGGGGCATTTGTGTAAAAGTATTGGATCAATTGTGCAAACTATTTGGTTGTCTAAGTGAATGGGTAATGGCGCAAAAGGGGCCAAGTTTCAGTTGACACTTTGAAATGGCCACTTTTTGACCCTTCGGCGCCTAGCTAATTATATAGGGAGCATCGTTACTACTCACAAGCCCAAAAATATTTATTGAGCAATTAAGTTGTACATAGACACAATAATAAAAAATCGTCAAAATCTGATACATAGTTTAAACTCTATAAATGCACAAAATGAGCTCTGATAGCTATGAGTACGCTTCCTCTATGCATACTTCGTTAAATAATATGATCAGATATGAAAACCCACTTGCTTCTTATTGATTATAAATAAGGGGGATGAAATTATTACAAACTTCATATTTTATTCTTCTATATCTGGATATATACCAGAGTTGCTTAACATGGAAGACCAAAGCAGCGATGGTCAAATTTGTGTCTCGGAGTTTAAGCGGAGATTGGTGTCAAAATATACATTTTGACAACGTGTGAATCAACTGCTGAGGTGAGACTTCCTTTTAAACTTGTTGGAAGGTATGAATGCTGCAAATATCAGAATAGACAAAATAATTGCAGTCAAACTCATAAAACTCAATATCAAAATAGATACAAAATTATAGTCAAACTAGTAAAGCCCAATATAATTAGTTAAAATGAACGCCTAAAATATGCTTCTATCTAGACTTGTTAGATACTATTATGATAAAAAAAAAACATAACAAAGGAGATTTGCCAATAGTCTTACAGCCCACAAGTCCCTAGCTTTAACAACAGTTTTGGATGAAAGGCCAATGTCTTTCCATTTGGCTGTGATAGAAGCAGTAGAATTGCTTTTGTTCCACAACGCTACAGTCACTCTTTTGTTGGACAAAGGCCCTGCCCACACCTGCAAATGATTAAATTGACATAGATTAGACATACAAAATCTGAGTTGTATTCAATGACAAAAAGATGCCATTTAATTTCAGAGGCCTACTCTCTGTCAATCCATTAACCCACACAAAAAACTCTCATACCTCAAGGTCTCCTTGCTTGCTCACTTTCTTCCCCTGAACTCCTAATGAATCTGGGGACATACATAAAACTTGTCACAAATGTACTGAAACCAGATTGAAACCCATTTTAAAACTTGTATGCCAAAATATTTAAATTGAACTGAAATGTACAACTAACCTTGATTGACATCAATAACCTCTTTGTTTCCCAGGATCTCTAGAGTTTGCTGACTTGCATTCTTTAAGTCAGTGGTAATGATCAAGGGTGCCTGCAATAGATATGGATATGAACCGTTAACCACAAGATAATATGAAGGTCTTTGTCAAAGTGTCTCATTTCACTAGGCTGGTGCTTGTATGAATGTGAAAGTTGAATATGTCTGTGTGGCTCAGAGATACCAAATTTTGCAACAATTCGTGTGGGTAATGGGTAATGATCCTTAATCAAACTACCAGTTTTCATATTTACTAATGAACCCAGTTCAGCTATTTATGCATTAAGCAGAGGCCTCTATTTGTTACCTTCATTAAGGCCCATATGCTGAATTGTGATCTGTACTCCTCAATTGTCCAACTGGGACCATTCCTTCCGATCTGCAATACATCAGCATCTGGTTTGGATAATACAAGCACAAAACTATTTGATATTAGTATGGATATGACAATAGAAATCGACAGATAATTCATGTCACTGGACTCACTGAGCAATTAATTTACCATTCCATCCAAGTTTAGGACCTGCATAAGCAGCAAGCTCGTTGTTCTGGTCAGCGACTTCGAACAGGCTGCAAGAAACGAAAAAATTATATATTTCTTTTCTGAATTTCATCCTTCTGCAAATAATGTACATGGGTGTTTTAAGTGTATTACTATTTATATGGAACTGGAATTTCACCACTCAACCAGCTGTTGGCAATTTTAGGTCCTTCCTCAATATAATCTGTTAGGTTGTCCCTGTACATCCACATAGAAAGAGTTAGCATCATTTTCAGTTAATAAACTAGTGAGTGTCTTTGATTTTGTCTTAAATATAGAGATTGTTGCTTGAAATGTCTTACCATCCACCAGTGGCAAAGAATATAGGACGCCCTGTCTTTAAGAGAGCTTCACTCATTTTTCGGTTCCTATTTATTTCAATACAAATTGAATAAGTTTTGTTAAATCAAACTGTAAATCTACATTTCAAAAGCCCGTTGATAAAATGAATATGATATAAATGTTATGCACCTCGCAAGAGGTGTGGACTCGGGAATGTAGCAGGTCTTATATGTCAAGTAGTCTACTCCCTTCACATTTATCAAACACTAGTTATTCTCTAGTATTCCCACAATAATAACATTTCTTCATTATACTGCATTCAATCTTCGTCTAAGGGCGTTAGCTTAAGATATCTGCATGTTATTTCGAGGGCAGAGATAAACCAAGCTGAAGTGGAGCTCAATTGGGTCAGCAGACTAAAAGAATTTGTTTAAGAGCGACTTACCCATGAAGCAAATGTGTTAGCATCATGTTCTTCATGTCCAATGGAACCTGTCATCCTTGTGGAACATGTTTGTGATCTGGCAAAAGAAATCAAGTGTTAATTTCAGCACTACGTTATTAGGATTTTAGTAAGCCTAAAGATAGAAGGGTTTCGATTGATTCTGGCATAATATGCTCACCCTGCATCAGCATATATACCGAGTTTGAGTCCCTTAGAATGAACATAGTCTGCCAAAACCTTAATGCCGGAAGGAAATGTTTTCGCTTTAGCAATAAGATTACCCTGCCAATCAATAAGGTTCTCAGTTGCTCCTAAATATCACTTTCATTAGGTAATAATAAAGCCTAATGTTCAAAAATTTACATAAGCCACAAGAGGAAACACATAAACAAGAAAAATTAGGTTGATAGCTCTAGTTAAAAGCATTTATGATTTTATCTAATAAAAAAGAAGAGGAAGACATAACTGATTGGACTACCTGAGCAAACAGGAATTTACATCAGTCAGTGAAACCTAGCTATGGACTATGGAGACAGTTCTGAGTTCACTTCATCGTATCTCAAGATTGCTATAATCTAAAGCATAAAGAATGACTTGATGCTGAGCTTATTTATTGATTTACTTCTTGAAATAGTACATACCTGAGCATCTCGATGTTTTTCGCCCCAACAGTCATCTGTACTTATTGAGAAAACCAATTTAACATTAGAAAAATCATTTATTAAGGACTACTTACCATTAATGGTTTCCAATCTATCAAGAGAAAAAGTATTATATAGCTTACCTATGTTTACATATTCATATCCTAACTTGGACAATCCAGTGGAAATCAGTGCATCCGCTGTATTAAGCACATTTACAATGGACCAATGTTAAAGATTTAGATCAAAGTTTTGCTAGATCAAATTACTGTAACTTCAACAAAGACGAAACCATGCTTCCTACTAACAAGCCTGCTATTTTCTACTAACCTTAAATTTAAGAAGAATGGTATAAACTTGTCAAAGTTTAAAAAATGATCAATCTAGAACTGTTTCTATTATGCAGTCTGGAGCCTTATGTTATAGTTATTACACCATACAAAAATGAGGTAAAATTCTAGTGTCACCTGCTCCGCGAATAGCGTTTTCATTAATGCCCCTGCAATAGTAATATTCACGACCATTCCATCTGAATACAAAAAATTCACAACAATTGCATTAATATATATTTATGGCCATATTCTAATATTTTTTCCATTATATAACAAATCTTTTGACTATTTGCAGAAACACCACCATTCTCCAAACTCCTGCTCATCCCCTGCTGACAAAGATGTAACTTACATCCACTTAATTCCATCATTTAAAGAGACAAAACATTTCATGTCAGTAGTTTAATGCCTTATGTCAGGGTTCTCTCTCAATTAAATAAAATAAAATAAAAACAATAGTTATTGCATCCACATTTGTTTTTTCCCAAGTATAGACAGTGGAGAAATATACCCCATTGGAGGCTTGTGGCCAAGTCCATTGTAGGTTGCATTGGCTTGAAAGCACAAACAAACACCCAATAGTGTTACAAACAAAACTGAGACCATTTTCATGTCTTGC
>MU227244.1:13180495-13195887 GCA_018584345.1 Thuja plicata | reverse complement strand
GGATGATATGAGTTTTGGGTACTGATCATGCTTGATATTCATGTTTTATCGTGTTGATGTCAACATATGTTTATGTGGAGAAAATAGACTGGTTACTTGACTGGCAGTAGTGTATGAACAATGTACAGATGATTAAGAACAATCAAAGTTGGATATATGAAGAAGGATGTGTTTTCACCTTATTCCTAAGGTATCTTGGCTTTATGTTGCATATTGCGGATGTTACAGTTGATTTGGTGAAGACTGGTTTCTGGACTATAACTGTGATGCTTGACAGAGTAGGTCTCTGTGTTTTGGGTATATCTTACTCGTGAAGATATTTAAAATGAAGTGAGCTTACTAGTGGATAGCCAGCATATGTTGGAATAATGGGTTGAGTTTGATTGTTGTGTGTTTATTGATGATGTCAGCTATGGCATGTATTCTAAAGAAGACCTATTTGGTGGCCGGCTTCAGACATGTAGCATGTAAAATGAATTGTGAGCATGGTTTGCAGGTCTGGGAGTATATGTGATGGATTGTAATTTATGTTTTCTTGTTATAGGTACCACGTATATCTTAGCAAGGGGTTATATTATTATTTGTATATTGGTAAGCCTTAATTGGCCGACCTAATTAATTAATTATGTATTGGGAAAGCTTAATTGGCCAACCTAATTAATTATTGTAAAGGGGTATATATGAGAGATCTTTTCTTTTGGAAAAATGTGGAAGAGATTGAAAAGGAAGAGAATTATGGAAGTTGTAAGGCTTGTTGGCTATTGGATGTAGAGCAGAGTTGATGATTGTTATTCTTCATTAGAACTGACCAAGCAAAGATAGTTGCTATCAGACAGTTCACTGGATTGTATATTCTCTATATACACTTGTTCGGATTGTGAATCCTTGGGGGTGGTTTTAACCTTCTTTGGGATTTATGCCTAGGCAATGAGCCTACTACTTTTCTTGACTCCTAACAGGGTTTGTCTCCTAACAGGGACTGTGTACTGTAATGTTGTAATAAGCTCCTATCAAGGCTAAATCTTTTAACAAGGATACTATACTCGCAGTACATTATCTGTGGGTGGTAATTCCCACAGGGGTTTTACCTTCAATAGGGTTTCCTTGAAAACAAGTATTGTGTTATTGTGTTGGCATTTACTGTGTTATCATTTACATTGTAGTTTTGGTTTACAAAGTTTAAAGTTTAATAATCTATATCACAACTTATTCACCCCCCCCCCTTTCAGTTGTCTTGTGGATTGTTATTCCTAACAATTGGTATTAGAGCTAATGGTCCTTAGAGAGAAATCTTAATAGCTTGAGGTGATCCTGGAGATGACTTACTATAGGAAGGATAGTCCAAAATTTGATCCTGAAAACTTTGACAGTTGGCAGAATAAGATGAGATCACATTTTCTATGTTTGGGAATTGAGTACTGGATTATCACTAAGAAGAGTGAAATGATAGCGATTGAGGATGACTTGGAGAAGGCTACTGAAGATGAAAAGAATCTATTTTCATATAATATGGTTGCAAGGGAATCTTTGATCAGCACACTTTCTGAAGGTGAATTCACAGAAGTAAAAGACTTGGATTCTGCACATGAGATCTGGACAAGATTGGAAGCATTATATATAGGAGACAAATTTACAAAATAGGCAAAGCTACAAAACTAGAAGACAAAGATGTAATCATTGAAGATGAGAGAAGATGAAAACATTAGGGAATATGGACAGAGAATTATTGAATTGGTTACTGGCATTAGAAACTCTAGAGGTACTTATTGTTGATGACAATTATTCAATTATGTATTGTCATTGATGTTTACACAAGTATAGTTATGTTTACACAAATGTCTAATCCTATTCGACCATAGTTAGTGTCTGCCAAGCTCTCTCAGGCATTGAAGATGACCAAAGTTATTTTTAGTTCTAACCGAGTTCACTCGGGCATTACAGTGTTGGTCAGGCGTTGAAGAATTTTAGTGTTGACTGAGTAATACAATTAGTGTCAGCCGACTAATAGTGGTTTATAGTTTGTGGATAAATGGTTATATGCAGCCGACACACATGAGTTTTATTTTTTATTTGAAATTATATTAAGGCCGACTTGACAAGGCTTATCATATATATTAGGTCAAGTTTGGATTTAAAAAGAGCAAGTGTGGTGATTTGGAATTGCATGTGAAGTGTGATATGAAGAGTGAAGGTGAAATCATATGGGATTCTGATTGAGGACAGAATACAGAGGACTAAAACAAAATATCCAATCAGTGAGGATCAATTATTTAATCTAGAATAGAGATCTGAATCAACAAAGACATTTGCTTATCAAAACAGGTCAATCCATTGTTACTTTCTAACAATTGTAGCAGTGATCAAAATCTCTTAACAGAGTAGATGTAACAGTCTTTTGTAAATCCTCTAACAAGGGTACATTTCTACATTGAAGTGTTTTAAGACCTCTCACAAGGCCACTCCTTACAGGGTGATTAAATCCTCTAACTGGGTCACACCTAACAGTGTGTTATTGTAACCTTTAATAGGGTTGGCTCCTAACAGGGCTCAATTTAGAAGAGTGAAAAATAGTGACTAGTTGCTATTGGTGGGTTTTCCCATATTGGTTTTCCACATTAAATCTTGGTGGTATCTATGTACATTTCATCTTCTTTATGGTTTATGTTTCTACAATCAATTACTAAAGATAATCACAATTAATAACTTAAGATTTACTATGTTAACCGAGTGACAGTGAAATATCTATGTTAACCGAGAAACAATGTTAAATTTGTTTAAGACATCTAAGAGACTTGGATTTGTTTTTGTGGTAACTGATTCACCCCTCCCCTCTTAGTTACTCAACTCATTCCCAACAATTGGTATTAGAGCTGCAAGTTCTTATAGGGAAGGTTTAAAAGGCCTAAGCTAAAGATCATAGATGTCTTACAAAAGGGAGATCCCTAAGCTCACAAGGACAACTTCATTGCATGGCAAGATCTGATGAGGCTACATCCATCCACTATTGGATATACTGGTTTGCAATTCCTAGATCACAAGTAGGTGGAACCACAGATACCTATGTCTTTGGATCAGATCGTAGAAATGAAGTATCATAACATAATGATGATTGATAAAGCCTGTGCACTCAGCTATTATAAATTTGATGAAGTCAAGGAATTCCCTACTGACTTTGATATGTGGAACAAACTACATGATATCTATGGAGGAGATGCAAATGCAAAGAGAGCCAAAGCAGAAAGTCTCAGAGGTCAGTTTGATATGATGACAATGAAAGAAGGAGAAAACATTACAAAATATAGTGAAAGAATCAAGAAAAGTGTTAGTGCAATTAGAGCTGGTGGTGGAACAATTGAAGACAAAACAATAGTCAGCAAGGTATTAATAACTTTGCTTCCTATCTATGCAATTAGAGTTTCAGCTATTCAAGAGATGAGATGCAGCAATGACATAACTCTAGATGGATTGATTGGAAGATTATCAACTTTTGAGTTGGATAAGTTTGAAAATTATTCTCCTAATCCTAGCAATATTGAGTCAGTTGTGTGTGTAATATTAGCACCTTCATGAAATTAAGACTAATAACAACAATTCTATGGAAAGACAATATGATTTAATCTAATAATTGAAGCTAAAAATCCATAGAATCTCATGGTTCTCTATCTAAGCTTTGTTAAGAGAGCTCTTAGGCTTAATCTCTCTCAAGGACAATCCTAGAATGAGAAATGAATGATAAACAAATGCTCAAATCTAGCTTAAAATGCTCGAAATGCTCCAAGATATGTTAGAAAACAACAAATGCTCCTAAAACATGATATACTAAATGCTATGCAAATGTTGAAATGTGATCAAAAGCTCTCAAATGCTCTCCATATGCCTATAATAAGGATGCTTTTGCTCTTGAAATTCTTGGATCCCAAACACAAATGAAATGGATTGTATTTATAGCATTTTCCCAAGGGTAGGGGGTAGAGTGAGTTGATCATGATCAAAGTTTGGTTAAGTCAAAATCTTTGAGGTGTTCTCAAATGGAGGGAAAGTTGGTTGGTTGTCTCAAAGATATTAGGGATTAAATAACTCAATCATTTAATTAATTTAGCCATGGAAGGGTATATGGGTTGGATTTGATCTTTTTGATTTGAACTATACAATTGAAAAATCAATTGCATAATTTGAATAATCCGTTTAGGCTTGAATTTAATTATTTGATTTCATGATTATTTGATCTTTTATTTTGATTTGATTTTTGTCCATTTGATTTGATAGATGTCCAGTTGATTTGATGCTTTTGTTTTGCATTGAGATGAGATTTTAAGGCATTTGGCTGAGATTTGCAATTTTGAATGCTTGAGATACACCTGGTCAATTTTAGGTGTTTACATCAGCATTCAAAGCTAAAATAAACCTTGAAAAGATGAAAGGAAAATAGATTGACAGTGATAGTGATGATGATTCTGATGATGAGGATTTGGAAATCATTGAAGCATTACTTACAAGGAGACCTGTAAAAGGAAAAGGACAATACAAACAAACAATACCATCGATTTTCTTTTCATGTGATGAGGTTGGTCACATTGCTGCTAAGTGTCTGAACAAGGAAGACAAAGGTGAGAAAAATTTCAACAAATATAAAGGCAAGAAAGATTACAAGAGCTACAAAAGCTACAAGGACAAAGGTAAGAAATCTTGTTATATTGCTAAATATTCTGATAGTGATGAAGATGAAGATGAAATGGTTTACATTGTTATTAAGGATGAGTCAGACAGTGAAGATAATGAAAAGACTACACTATACTCTCATATAAGTAAAAATGACACCTAGATAATTGATAGTGGTTGTTCTCACCACATGACTGGTGATAAAACCAAATTTGAACACTATGATGGTGGGAGTGTTAGTTTTTAGATTGATGAACCCTATTATGTGAAAGGTAAAGGTTGTATTGCTCTTACTAAAGGAATCAAATGTGATAATTCTTATTGGGTTGAAGGACCAAGGTCTAATATACTAAGTGTGGGACAACTGAATAACATTGGTTTCAAGGTAGAATTCATGAATGCAAAGGCCAAGCTCCTGGATGGTAGAGGAAACCTAGTTGGAACTGGCAGGCAAAGAAAAGGTAATCTATTTTATCTTGATCTCAATGAAAGTTCATGTTTTAATGCACAAGTAGAAGAAAGCTAGTTATGGCATAAAAGGTTGTGTCATGTGAACTTTGAAAACCTAATTAACATAAGTAAGAATAGAAGAGTAAGAGGTATTCTTGTTCTGAATAAACCTGAACTAGAAATATGAAAACAATGTCAAATTGGGAAGATGGACAAAACAAGCTTCAAGAGCAAGAACTACAATACAGAAGAAGTCTTGGAATTGGTGCATACTGACTTATGTGGACCAATTGGAACAAAAAGTTACATAGGTGAGAAGTACTTCATTCTATTTGTTGATGATCATTCCAGAATGATGATTGTTATGTTTCTCAAAGAAAAATTAGAAGCCTTTCAGAAGTTGAAATGGTACCTAGGTCCTAGCCAGAGTTGAAAAAGAAATAGGAAAGAAACTTAAATGCTTAAGATATGACAGAGGAGGAGAATTCATTTCCAATGAATTCAATGAGTTATTTAATGAAATATGAATCAAAAGACAAGAATCTGCCCTAGGCACTCCACAACATAATGGTATAGCAGAAAGAAGGAACATATCCATTATGGATTGTGAAAGAACCTTGATGTTTGAGAAGGATGTTGCTACCAAATACTCGAAGGAAGCCATTAGCACTGCAATTCACACCTTGAACTGAGTTTAACTGAAGAAAAGTACTGAGAAGACACCTTTTGAATTATGGTATGGCTATAAACCTAATGTTCGTTATTTAAAAGTATTTGGAAGTATATGCTACATCTTGAAGGAAACAAGAAATGGAAAATTTGATGTAAAAGGTGATGAAGGTATATTCCTAGGCTACTCCAGAAAAAGCAAAGCATATAAATGTTTAAATCTCACTACAAATAAATTCATAGAAAGTGTGCATGTAAAGGTCGATGAGTTTGCAGAGAGAAATGAAGAACAGAGCAGTAAAGAGCCTGAAGACTACGTGAAATTTGTTTATTATGAACCTGATACTATACCTAAGACATGGGCAATGATGATTGGAAAGAAAGCATGTCAACCACTGAATTCATCTGCACAAACCTTGTTGCAACTTGTGCAACCAGTGATGCTAACTGAAGAAACTAAGTCACAAAAAGAGGGAACCAAGTCTCAGACTGAAGAAATTGAGTCCCAGACAGAGGCACCTGATTCACAGATAGATGTACCTGATTCACAGATAGATACACCCGAGTCTCAGACAGTGGAACCTGAGTATCAGACAGAAGAACATGACAGAATATTTGAGAATGGTGAACATAGTGGAGCAAGCCCATAATCAAGAAGGAATGATCATGTACTTACAAAATATGTTAGAAGGCATCATGCACCTGAAAAAATAATTGGAGATCAGATAGAAGGTGTAATGACAAGGAACAAAAATAAAAGGTACATGTTTACTTAGTGAAATTGAACCTAGAACTATTAAAGATGCATTGAATGATGAGAACTAGATCGAGGAAATGAATGAAAAAAATGAGAAGATAGAAAAGAACAAAACCTGAAATCTTGTACCTAGACCTAAAGACAAGAATGTAATTGGTACTAAGTGGGTTTTTAGAAACAAGATGAATGAGTAAGGTGAAGTTTCCTGAAACAAAGCTAGATTAGTATGTAAAGGATATGGTCAAAAAGAGGGTATTGATTATGGAGAAACTTTTTCTCCTATTGCAAGACTTGAAGGATTCAGAACTCTTTTGGCATATGTTGCACATAAAGGATTCGAGGTATATCAAATGGATGTAAAATATACATTCTTGAATGAAATTATAGAAGGGGAAATCTATATTGAACAACCTAAAGGCTTTGTAGATCCTAACAAAAGGAACATGGTTTGCAAACTGCACAAAGAATTGTATGGACTGAAGCAAGCTCCGAGAGCCTGGTATGAAATACTGCATGGTTACTTGATAAGTATTGGATTTCAGAGAACTAATGACAACAGTAGCTTGTACATCAAAGAAGGACCTCAGAACAAGATACTATTGGCATAAATATTTGTTGATGACATATTTTTTACTGGATATGATGACTTATGCAGAGCATTCTTAGAAGCTATGAGTAAGGATTTGAGATGTCTACATTTGGTGAAATCAAATTCTTTGTTGGCTTACAAGTTTATCAGATGAAGGGTGGTATCTACATTACTCAATCAAAATACATAAAAGAGATACTGAAGAAATTTGGGATGGAAGATTCTAGACTAGTTGGAACACCCATGCCTACTGGACATAAGCTATCTAAGGATGATGATTCAAAGGAGGTAAATTAGACTACATATAGATCCATGATTGGATAACTTCAATATGTTGTTCACACTAGACCTGATATTGCATTAGCAGTCGGTATTGTTGCAAGGTTTTCAGCTAATCCTAGAGAGAATCATTTGATGGATATCAAAAGGATTCTGAGATATCTTAAGGGTACTGAAGATTATGGATTATGGTATAAGAAATGAGGAAACTTTGATTTGAAGACTTTTACTATTTCTAATTGGGAAGGAAGTGTTCATGGCAGAAAGAGCACAAGTGGTGGAGCACTATTTCTTGGAAAGAGGTTAGTCTCCTAGACAAGCAAGAAACATAACTGCATTTCTCAATCTACAACAAAAGCAGAATATGTTGTTGCAGCAGTAAATTGCTCAAACATCATATGGTTCAAACAGATGTTGTTAGGTATGAAGGTGGAAATCACAGAACCAATCATTATCTATTGTAATAACACCAATTCTATTAACATTTCAAAGAACCCTATGATGCATACTAAGACTAAACATATTGCAATAAAGTATCATTTCTTGAGGGAATTGGTTCAGAACAAGGAAGTCAAATTGGAATATCTAAATACTAAAGAACAAATTGTAGACATATTCACAAAACCATTACCTAAGGATGCATTTTTGTATCTTAGAGGAAAGCTAGGGGTAATTCCCCTAACTAAGGCTCACTAAAACACAGTTTAGTGATGCATCAACCGAGCTACAAAATAGACTTAACATGTTGATGTAGATGTTTAGAGCTTATTGCATATGAATCAGTACATACAGGTACATTACAATTTCATTGGATATATCAGTTGGTGTCTTTGGCATTGGTTTTCAAAGGGGGAGAGATTACTATATTTCATAATGATTCATGATGAAGGGAAATATTACTGTATGTCATATTGATCATTGAAAGAGGGAGAGGTTACTGATGGAGAGATATATGACAAAGGGAGAACTTTATAAAAAAATAGAGCTTAATGTAAGGGGGAGTTTTTGGATGAGAATCATAATGAAGCTAAAGACATTAATAAAATTTCATTCTTATGTCTACTGCTCTATAATTCTTTGTATTATGACATGTTGTGTTGCCATCAATGCCAAAGAGGGAGAATGTTGATGATAATTATTCAATTGTGTATTTCCATTGATGTTTACACAAGTATAGTGATATTTACACAAATGTCTAATCCTATCCAAGCACAGTCAGTGTCTATCCAGCTTTCTCAAGCATTGAAGATGACCAAAGTGATTTTTAGTTCTAACCGAGTTCACTCAGGCATTACAGTGTTGGTCGGGGGTTGAGGAATTTCAGTGTTGACCGTGTAATACAATCAGTGTCAGCCGAATAACAGTGGTTTATAGTTTGTGGATAAATGGTTAATGCAGCTGACAGACATGAGTTTTATTGTTTATTTGGAAGGATATTAAGGCCGACTTGACAAGGCTTATCATGTATATATTAGGTCAAGTTTGGATTGAAAAAGAGCAAGTGCAGTGATGTGGAATTGCATGTGAAGTGTGATATGAAGAGTGAAGGCGAAATCATATGGGATTTTGATTAAGGATAGAATACATAGGACTACAACATAATATCCGATCAATGAGGATCAAGTATTTAATGCAGAATAGACATCTGAATCAACAAAGATAGTTTCTTATCAAAACAGGTCAATCCATTGTTACTTTCTAATAATTTTATCAGTGATCAAAATATCTTAATAGAGTAGACTTAACAGTCTTTTGTAAATCCTCTAAAAAGATGAAATTTCTACATCGAAGTGTTTGAAGACCTCTCACAAGGCCACTCCTTACAAGGTGATTAAATCCTCTAACTGGGTCACACCTAATAGTGTGTTATTATAACCTTTAATAGGGTTGGCTCCTAATAGGGCTCACTTCATAAGAGTAAAAAAAAGTGACTAGTTGCTATTGGTGGTTTTTCCCATGTTGGGTTTCCATGTTAAATCTCGGTGTTATCTATGTACATTTCATTTGGTTTATGGTTTATTTTTCTGCAATCAATTACTAAAGATAATCATACTTAATAACTTTAGATTTACTATGTTAACCGAGTGACAATGAAATATCTATGTTAACCAAGAAACAATGTTAAATTTGTTTAAGACATCTAAGGGAATTGGACTTGTTTTTGTGGTAACTGATCCACCCCTCCCCTCTCAGTTGCTCAACTCATTTCCAACACTTACACTGAGGAAGAGGTGATTGCAAAGATACTCAGATCTTTGACACCTTCTTATAGAACCAAAGTACAATCTATAGAGGAGATTATACCTTTGACACCAAAATTCACTAGATATATGTTGATTGGAAAAATAACTACTTTTGAGGCCACAGAATTGGGAGATACTTTACCTAAGGTTGAGTCAACATTCAAAGCGACCGTGCAAAAGAACAAAATGACCTTATCTAGAAATGCGAGCACCAGCAATGGTGACCTAAGAGAAGAGCTTGGAGAATATGCTCATGAATGGAACAGATACAGGAGGAAGAAAGAAAGCTAGATGAAGTGGTGGCACTAATTACTAGAAGAGAAAAGAGAGGTAAGGGTAAATTTGAAGGAAAATTACCTTTGAAATGTTTTTGATGTAACAAGATTGGTCATTTTGCATCTAGATGTCCTACAAGGGTTCCTAAGCACAAACCTAAGTTTTAAAAATCAAAGTATCCTAAAAATAAGGAATGTTATTATACTAGTGAGGGTATATCTGATGATGATGGTGACTATGATGAAATTGGATTTATTGCTATAAAAGATGATGAGCCTATACATGAGGGAAAAATCCCTAGTATCTTGTGTTAAAAATAAATCTAAATGGGTTATAGATAGTGGTTGTTCACATCATATGACTTGAGATAAAAATAACTTTGTGAGCTTGAAAAGACATGATGGTGGTGCTGTTAGATTTGGTGACAATACTCCTAAACTTATCATTGGAGTAGGATCTATTTCTCTGGATGGTAAGACAAATACTGACAATGTATTACTTGTTGATGGACTTAAGCTTAATCTATTGAGTGTTGTACATTTAGTGGACAAGGGTTATAAATTGAAATTGATTGATGGGAAATGCTCTATCAAAACTAAAACAGGAGATTTGATCGCATCTGGTACTAAATCTAAAGGTAATGTATTTGCATTGAACACATCTGAAGCTTATTGTTTTATTACAAAGGTTGATGATAGTTGGCTATGGCACAAAATATTTTGTCATGTTAACTTTGATAACATTGTGAAGGCGAGCATGAAAAATGCAATTAGAGATCTACCTAAGATTGTGAAGTCATCTAACACTAGGTGTAGAGAGTGTGTTATGGGGAAGCAGACCAGAAGCACTTTTCAAAGAAAATCTTATTCAACAAAAGGGAAGTTGGATCTAGTGCATACAGATCTATGTGGTCCTACAAGAGCTAGATCATACTATGGTGAAAGGTACTTTATACTTTTTTTGATGACTTTTCTAGGATGATGTGGGTTACATATTTGAGAGAAAAATCTGAAGCATTTGACAAGTTCAAGTTATTTAAAGCAAAAGTTGAGAATGAATCTGGTTTGAAGATAAAATATTTGAGATCAGACAGAGGTGGTGAGTTTACATCAGAGTTATTTCATTCATACTATGAAGAGCATGGAATATTCAGACAAACATCTGCACCTAGGACACCACAACATAATGGGATTACAGAGCAAAGAAACAGAACTATATTAGATGCTACAAGGACTATGCTGCTACAAGGAAATGTATCACATGTTCATTGGAGAGAAGTTGTTGGTACTGTTGCATATACCTTAAACAAAATTCAGATCAGAGAAGGTACAAGTAAAACTCCTTATGAATTATGGTTTGATCATACACCTACTGTGAAATATTTTGGAATATTTGGTAGTAAATGTTATATCAAGAGAGATGGTGAGATTGGCAAGTTTGATGCTAGAACTGATGAAGGAGTTTTTCTTGGTTATTCTACTAAGAGTAAAGCATATAAATGTTACAATCTAAGATTGACAAATTTTATTGAAAGCGCCAATGTGAGGATAGATGAAAAGTTTCAGATTCAGGAAAGAATATACGACCATGGTCAGATTAAACAGATGAAAGAGGTTACTGCTGAACTTGAAGAACCTTTGATGATTGAAGATGTAACTGAAGCTGAACTAATTGAGGTTAATGAGACTCCAAAAACTCTGAGGTATGTTAAGAAGAACCATCCCGAAGATCAAATAATTGGTGATGTAAGTAAAGGTATGATGACTAGATCTAAAGTTAGAGATGAAATTTGTTTGATTTCTCAAGTTGAGCCGAAAACTACTGATGAAGCATGTAGAGATGAATCTTGGACTAAAGCTATGGAAGAAGAGATTGAACATATAAAGAAAAACAATACTTGGGAATTGGTTCCAAGACCTAAGAACGAAAATGTGATTGGTACTAAATGGGTTTTCAGAAATAAAATGGATGAGGAAGGAATAGTGGTAAGAAACAAGGCTAGACTAGTAAGGCTACTCGCAATAAGAAGGCATAGACTATGAAGAAAAAATTGCTCAGGTTGGTAGATTGGAAGCTATGAGATTATTTCTTGCTTATGTTGCACATAAAGAATTTAAAGTTTATCAAATGGATGTGAAGTCAGCATTCCTGAATGGTGATCTGGAAGAGGAATTTTGCATTGAGAAACCTGATAGTTTTCCTTTGACAGATGATGAAGACATGGTTTGTAAGTTGAAGAAAACACTGTATAGACTGAAACAAGCACAAAGGGCATGGTATGCAAGGCTGGACAACTATTTACTTCATCTTGGTTTCAAGAAAGGTAATGCAGACAATAATTTATACTTAAGAACTGATGAAGATGGAATCTTGATTATAAAATTTTTTGTTGATGATATCATTTTTGGAGGCAATGATAAAGCAAGTAAGAAGTTCTCTAAAGAAATGAAAAATGAATTTGAGATGTCAATGATTGGTGAAATGAATTTTTTTCTTGGTTTGCAAATTAATCAGAGTAAGAATGGAATTTTTATATCTCAGACCAAGTATCTTAAAGAAATGTTGAAAAAGTTTGGAATGGAAGATTGTAAACCTATTGGAACACCTATGGTGACTAGACACAAACTAACTAGTAATGATGAGACTCAAAGTGTTGTTCAGACAAAGTATAGATCTATAATTGGTGGTCTACAATATCTAACTCACACTAGACCAGATATTACCAATGCAGTTGGAATTGTGGCTAGATATCAGGAAGATCCTAAAGAGACACAATTTGCTATTATGAAAATAATTTTCAAATATTTAAAAGGAACAATAGAATATGGATTGTGGTATGAAAAATTAGATGATTTTACTTTGCAGGATTATATTGATGCTGACTGGGCAGATAATGTAGATGATAGAAATAGTACAAGTGGTCGTTCATTTTTCCTTGGGAAAAGGATGGTTTCTTGGTTGAGCAAGAAGTAGAACTGTATTGCTCAATCTACTGCTAAATCAGAGTATGTTGTTGCTGCAATAAATTGTACACAAGTTGTTTTGATGAAACAAATGTTGAAGGACATTGGAATAATTTTTGAAGAACCAGTGGTTATCAATTGTGATAACACCAACATAGTGAATATGTCAAAGAACTATGTAATGCATTCAAAGACTAAAAACATTTCTATTAAGTATCATTTCTTGAGGGAGAAGGTAGCAGAGAAAGATATTAAACTGGAATACATTAGCACAAAAGAACAGATAGCAGATATATTTACAAAACCTTTGCCAAAAGATGATTTTGAATACCTCAAAAGCATGCTTTGGGTGATAGACCCTCCTTGTGGTAATTAATTGATGTAGATATGCATCAGTGCAGTGGCTTTCAGAGCTATATCATTTTCTGGACTTGACGTATGGATCTACTCCTCAGGAGGAGTGATCGAAGGAACACTAGAGCACATTTGGGTGATATTGAACCTTGTTGATTGGATATGAATATTTGAAAAAGCTACACCTTACAGAAGACTACAGATGAGTTATGGTACCCTTTTCCATTGCTACCAAAGCGGGAAGGAGTCTATGTGAAAATCCCTACTGTCTTGGGGAGATTTGTGTTGAGGATATTGAGAAGATTGTATTGAGAGAGAGTACTTTTTTGGTTGATGAATTTTCCCATATGTTGCGATCAATGCCAAAGGGGGAGATTGTTGGATGATATAAGATTTGGGTACTGATCATGTTGTTGATATTCATGTTTTGTCACTAATGTCAACATATATTTCTGTAGAGAAAATAGGATGGTTACTTGACTAGCAGTAGTGTATGGACAATGTGCGGATGATTCAGAATGATCAAAGTTGGATATATGAAGAAGGATGTGTTTTGACCTTATTCCTCACGTCGCTTGGACTTATGTTGCATATTGTGAATGTTACAGTAGATTTGGTGAAGACTGGTTTTTGGACTGTAATTGTGATGCTTGACAGAGCAGGTCTATGTGTTTTAGGTATATCTTACTGGCAAAGATATTTCAGATGAAGCAAGCTTACTGGTGGATAGCCAACATATGTTTGAATAATGGGCAGAGTTGCACCGACAGAACTACAGAATTGACTGACAGAATAGAGAGATCAGAAAATGATAAAATCTATAGCTGGCAGAGCTTAAGGATAGACTTGACTGGTTGTTTTATTTGTTTTATTCAACCATAGTTAATTAAGTGATTTGGGGATGATTTATATAGTTGGAAAGAAGATAACAATGATATAAATCAAGAGTTAAAGCTGTAAATCAATTTGGCTGGATTGTTTTTCACACCAAGAATCAAGAATCAAGAACCAAGAATTAAGGAATTTCATGTCTATATAAGAGACAAGCATAATTAATTTCTGCAAGAAATCAAATACATAGGGGAGTGAATTGAAAGAAGATGCTAAAGAGAAACTGATGAAGGTTAAACTTCATGCAGTCCTGATCAATCAAGCTAAGGGAGAGCTAAAGAATTATGTAGACACCGACACACAGTGAAGCACATCATCATAGAGCATAAAGAGTTAAGTACAAAGGAATTGAATTGATACATTGATCAGAAAGATATTGTACGTAAGTAGATCTGAATATCTGCAATTCAAAGTTGCATTAGAAATAGGTCAGTATGTTTCAGTTTAACCATTGAAGCATCAAGTCTCTTAACAAAGCAGGACTTAACCGTCTTCTATAATTGAGGTATATCCTAATAGATTACCAAAAAGGTTGACTCATGATAGTAGCATCGGTCTTACCTAAAGCCTATTGACAGTCCAAGAAGGAGGCTGATTCAAGGATGGTAGTAAGATTAGCATAAAGCCTATTGACATTCTAGAGGTTGATTCAAGGATGGTAGCGTAGATGCCAGATACTTAGTGACAATCTATGTATAAAAATCCTCTAACAAGGTCGCACTTAACCATGTGTTTGTAACCTTTAATAGGGTTGGCTCCTAACAAGGCTCATTTCAGAAGAGTGAAAATTTAGGGTATCGGTCCCAGTGGTTTTTCCCTTAACATGGTTGCCATGTTAAAATCCTTGTGTTATGTGTGTATGTTTTATTACTTTATTGTTTTACATTTCACATATGCATTTCGAGATTGATTGGTATACTCTGCATATTTACTGATCATTAGTAAATAAGTTTTACTACTTATCGGTTATCAAGGAGAAGAAGGATAGACAAGGTAAACCGACAGACAGTTATTTAGTTTAAGTATTTCAAAGGCATACATCTTGTAGGGACTTAATAATTTGAGGTGTATTGATTGGTGGATTAAAGTTTAAAAGGATAAATTCTTGAGGGCACTGATTCACCCCCCCTCTCACTTATTACTAACAATTGGTATCAGAGCTTGTGTGCTTAGAAGGAAGGTTTCAAGACCTAAGTAAAGATCACAAGATGAACAGACGAGATGTGCCCAAGTTGAACAAGGACAACTTTGCTTCATGGAAA
>MU227244.1:13156513-13166516 GCA_018584345.1 Thuja plicata | reverse complement strand
GACCAGATGACAAGAATGTCATTGGTACAAAATGGATATTCAGGAATAAGCTGAACGAGAATGGAGAAGTCACAAGGAACAAAGAAAGACTAGTATGCAAGGGGTATGCACAAGAAGAAGGTATAGACTATGGAGAAACCTTTCCACCCATTGCTAGGCTAGGAGTAATAATACTACTTGCTTATGCTGCATTCAAAGGATTCAAAGTATATCAAATGGATGTCAAGTCAGCATTCCTACATGGAATACTTGAAGAAGAGGTATACATTGAGAAACCAGAAGGGTTTGTCGATCCAGACAAGAGAAACATGGTATGTAGACTTCACAAAGCCTTGTATGGATTGAAAAAAGCTCCTAGAGCCTAGTATGAATGACTTCATTCCTATCTTATAAGTATTGGATTTGTAAGGACTAGTGAAAATAGTAATCTTTATTTGAAGGAAGATACTGATGCTAACACTTTGATTACACGGTCCAAATACATCAAAGAGGTCTTAAAAATATTCAAGATGGAAGATTCCAAACCAGTTAGAACACCGATGGCTACTGGATGTAAGTTAACAAAGGAGGACAAGAAAACAGAGGTAAATCAAACTTTGTACAGATCAATGATTGGAAAACTCATGTATGTTGTACACACTAGACCAGATATTGCAAATGAAGTAGGAATTGTTGCTAGATTTTTGGCTAACCCCGGGGAATCACATATGACTGCTATGAAAATAATTTTAAGATATCTGAAGAACACTGAGGAATTTGGCTTATGGTATAGAAGAGAAGGTAAATTTAAACCTAAGGTGTTTACCGACGTTGATTGGGATAGAAATCTTGATGACCAGAAAAGCACAACTGGAGGAGCATTCTTTATGGGTGACAAACTTGTCACATGGATTAGCAAGAAGAAAGGATGCATCTCTTAGTCTACTGTAGAAGTAAAGTATGTTGCTACTACTACAAACTGCTCAAATATTTCATGGATCAAATAGTTTCTGGAAGGTATGCATATGAAGATCTCAGAACCAGTAATTATCTTTGTGATAACACCAGTGCAATAAACATTTCCAAGAATCCAGTCATGCATGCCAAGACTAAACACATTGCCATCAAGTATCATTATTTAAGAGAGCAAGTTCAAGAAAAAGAGGTGATACTTGAGTATATGCAATCAAAAGAACAACTAGCTGACATCTTCACCATGCCACTGCCCAAGGATACATTTGAGTAATCGAGAAAGAGACTAGGGATCAAACCCTTCTCTGCCAGCTAGTACTATGACTGAAGGTTGCATCAGCCTACATATTATCAGAATATCATTCATGTTGATGCAAGAAAAAAAGTGAATTTCAAAAGATACATCTATATACAGACAATTATATATCAGAACCGAGCACCAGAGCATATTAATGTATTGCTGATGGATAAGGGAAATTCAAGGAATATATTATGGATGGAGAGAAAAGATTGTTTAACATGAATGCCAGATATCTGTGAGATATTTGTTTGGCATTGTTGTCAAAGGGAGAGAGATTATCCATATTATCACATTCTTCTAAAAAAGGAGAAAGATTATCCATTATCAGATTACTCCAACAGGGAGAGATTATATCCAAAGGGAGAGAAAATTGTATGAAAGGTTATACAAACGGAGAGTTGCTGAAAAGAGAAAAAGACATCACAAAAGAGAGAACAGTCACAGGAGAGAAATTGACACAAGAAGAAAACTCAATACATCAGAAAACAAAGAGTTGCAAGAATCAAATCTAAGCTAAACCAGAGCTTACCGGAGGTCAGACATTCATCAGTTATCAAACAAAAGATTGGTATTTTGATGAATCTCAAATGTTGTATTTCATATTGTATTAGAAATAGTATAAGTGTGATAATATAGTATGTTGCCATCAATGCCAAAGGGAGACATTGATGACATGTAACTGATTGAGTGTTTTGATAATGTTAAGTTGAAGATAATGCAAGGTATTAAATTAGTTAATGGTTTGTATTTTCATTGATGTCAACTTGATATCATCTGTACGGTCATATACATAATGCCAAAGACTTCAGAGAATCAATGGAACAAAGGTTATGCCTTCATCAATGCATACAATTCAAGTATTCACTAAGTGACAGATAACACCGATGGAGTGCACACCATTGGTAAAGGCAAAGAAGAAAAGTCACAGTGATACCCGAAGAGCAGAAGACAGTGTTGCCCGACGGAGCAAAACCACAAGATGCCCGATGAGCAGAAAATAGAGTTGCCCGACAAGTAAAAATCTAATGATGCTCGATGGACGGAGATCTCGAAGCTAACTGGAGTCATACTGATAAAACTCTCAATTGTCACCAAAAACTAACTGAAGAGTTGACCGACAAAATAGAGAGTTCAAAAAATGACAAAATATCTAGCTAGAAAGAGCTAAAGTTAGACTTAACTGGTTGTTTTCTTTATTTTATTTGACCAAAGTTAAGTAATTGATTTAAAGAAGATTTGTATAGTTGGCAAGAAGATAACTACAAGATAAATCAGGAGTTATGCTTTAAATCAAATTGGATGGATTATTTTTCATGCCAAGAATCAAGAATTAAGAAACAATGAATATCATGCCTATATAAGAGACAAGCTTAATTCATTTTCGTATCACATGAAAAGGGGATTAAGGGGAGTGAATAGAAAGAGGATGCTGAAGAGAAAATGATGAAGAATAACTTCATACAATCCTGATCAATCAAGTTGAAGGAGAGATAAAGAATTCTGTAGACACCGATGAACAGTGAAGCATAGCATCATAGAGAAGAAAGTGAGGAGCACAAAGAATTGAATTGATACATTCATCAAAGAGATAATGTACTTAAATAGATCTAAAAATCTGCAATTCAAAGTTGCATCATGAATAGGTCATAGTGTTTCAGTTTAACCATTGAAGGATCAAGTCTCTTAACAGAGCAGGACTTAACAGTCTTCTATATATTGAGGTACATCCCAAGGAGTGCCAAAAAGGTTGATTCATGAAAGTAGCATTGGATTTTCCTAATACCTATTGATAGTCTAAGGAGGCTGATTCAAGGATGGTAGCAATAGATGCCCGATACAAAGTGACAACCTCTATGTATAAAATCCTCTAACAAGGTCACACTTAACAGTGTGTTTGTAACCTTTAACAAGGTTGGCTCCTAATAGGGATCACTTCAAAAGAGTGAGAATTTCGGGTACCGGTCCCAGTGGTTTTTCCCTTAACAGGGTTTCTACGTTAAAAATTCATGTGTTATGTATGTATGATTCATTTCTTTATTGTTTTGTATCTGACATAGTTAACACTGGGTTGATTGGTATCCTCTTCTTATTTACTGAGTTTCGATAAATAGTTATATTGCTTATCGGTAATCAAGGAGAATAAGGACAAACAAGGAAAACCGACAGACAGTTAATCATCATAAGTATTTCATGACATGCATCTTGTAGAGACTTAATAATCTGAGGTTTATTTGATTGGTGGTTAATGTTTGAAGGATAAAATTTGAGGCCACTGATTCACCCCCCCCCCCCTCTCAGTTATTACTAACGGAGACTTTGGANTTCCCCCCCCCCCCCCTCTCAGTTATTACTAACGGAGACTTTGGAACAATTATGAGCACAAAACTAAGAACAATAGACCATTAATGGTTTTTCCAACATAGCTCCAACGAGCCTTCCAAAAGCTCCAAATGAACCCGCAAGAAGATAATGGGTTGACCATGGGGGCTCACCTCCCAACCTAGGCCTTTGCAAGGCCACCCCTAAGCTTGGGGATCCAAAACTGAATAGGGAACAAATAGGAAAACACAAAACTTACACACTCAAGAAACTTGACAAGAAAGATCCATCCCATGGCTCAACAAAAAGAAGGTCTTCAAGAGGCCTTCTTAAAAATTGGGGTGATAGTGGACTAGCTCAGGAGGAGAAGCCAAAGCATAAAATATTAAAAACAAGCCACACATGGACTTGAAAAAACCAACTTTCTTAGATACAAAACCATGGCCTCTAGCCATCAAAACTTCTCTTTATTCCCCCTGGTGCCCTGAGGCATGCTTGGCATCACGGGGACCTAAATCATCCATTTTCATTCCTCCACACATGAGAAACTCTACACTACCTGGTGTCTCAACCTATCACCCCTTCAAGGCTACCCTGCCCTCCCAAGGGTGAGTGTACCTTGGAGACTCCCAAAAAAAGTATGAGCACAAAATATAATACAACATAATTATGAACTCAACATAAAAAAACACATGGAGTAAACAAAAACATACAAGACTCCCTTAATGGAGCTCTAATATATCTACATGCATAAACAACACATATTCTATTTTTACACTACTTGAGGCCAACTTAAATCCAAGCTATGAAAAATGAATGGTGGCTTGTGAAGAGCTTTTCCTTCCAATCCTTCCTCCTCCCAAATCCTTCTTTCAAACTAAATCTCTCTCTAAAGATAAACTATGGGTGAACAACCCAAGCTCTCACTAAACTCTTCCCTACAAAGGCCTTCTCCCTAAAATATCAGGATTCATTAATGAGGAATATGTTAGAATAACTGAGATGGGTGGTGAATTAGTAGCCTCAAAAATAATCCAATAAATCAACCCAAAAACTTAGTACCACAATATTAAGCCTCTAGTTATCTTCAGTCCTACAAGTTGAATGCCTTGAAATAATATTAACAAATAACTACTGCTCAGAGTTCACTGTTAAACCTTATTCTTATTGTTTACCGATCGGGAGTATTTCATTTACCAAAATTGAGTAAATGACTTAGTGTATACCAATCAATCTAGATTAAGTTATGTGTAATACAAAACACTAAAGTAATGACTCATACACACATTGCCACATGGATTTTTAATCTGGTAACCTTGTTAAGGTAAAAACTGCTTGGGACCGGTAACCCAAAATTTTCACTCTTCTAAAGTGATCTAGGTGAAGAGAAAACCCTATTAAAGGTTAAAAACACACTGCTAGGTGTGACCTTGTTAGAGGATTTAAATAGAATAGTTTGTGACTTGATATCTGGCATCTCTATGCTACCTTCTATGACCAAACCCAGTGTATTTTTTCAATTGGTATCTGACATCTCATGCTATCTTCATGATCAAAATTTTTGACACTCCTTGGGATGTATCTCAATATAGAAAGGATTTTTAAGTCCTCCTTAGTTAAGGGACTTTCTGATCCAATGGTTAAATTAAAATAGTAAATGATTTGTTCACATATACAACTATAGACTTATAGATTTTTAGATCTATTGTAAGATCATTATACCTTTTTGATCAATGTATCTTTTCAATACCTTTGCTCCACTTCTTTTTGCTTGGTGATGCTATGCTTTATTTCTTGGTGTCCACAAAATTAGCTCTATTCTTCAGCTTGATTGATCAGGTTTGATAGAAGTTGTTCTTCATTAGTTTCTCTTCAACATCCTCTTTCTTTATTCACTCCCATAATTCATAATGAATTAGATTGTCTCTTTATAGACATGTTATCACCATTTCTCAGTTCTTGACTTTCTTTTTCTTGGCGTGATCCGCAATCTTAGCCAATCTTTCTTTAAAACTTTACTTCAATTTTATCCTGTAGATTTCTCCTTGAAAAGTGGAATAAAATAGCTTTAAATCTTTCTCTTATCTCTGGATTTAACTTGTTGATGAAAACAATATTAACAACAAGTTAACTCCTTCTTTAGCTCTTTCCAGCTAAGTCTTTTTTCATTTCTGAACTTCAATTCCTTTCGGTGTTTTAACTCTTTGTTAGCTTCGGTTAACACTTTAGTTCTCCTCAGGCTTCTCCATTGGGGTTTTCTATCCGTCAGGCATCACTGTGAAGTTATGCTTGTCGGTAATGCTTGTCGATTTTCTTGCTTGGGCATTAGTGTGAATTTCCTCTTGGGTTTGTTGAGGTGCACTACCCATCGGTGTTTGTTGTTACTTTGTGAATACTCATCTTTTATGCATTACTGAAAGCATAACCTTTATCTTTATGGTTCTCTGAAGTCGTTGACACTTTGTATATAACCAATCAGATTATATCAAGTTGATATCAATGAAAATACAATCCATTAACTGATTTAATATCTTGCATTATCTTTCTGCATTTCGGTGATCAACTTAACATCTTCAAACATTCAATCAGTTATGGTTCATCAATCTCTCCCTTTGGCATTGATGGAAACACACTATATTATTTCTAATACAATATGAAATATAATAGTTTTAGTTCATCAAACTACCAAATTTATTAATTATAACTTATACAAATGTTAGGCTCTCGGTAAGCTCATATAGCTTAGATTTGTTTCTTGCAGAGTGCTTTTCTTCAATCTTCAATCCCTTTACTGGATAGATGTAACAACTTATGTTTCTTTCTTTCTCTTTGTTGTCTCTCCCTTTGACTATTCCTCTCCTTGATCATCTTTTTTTTTCCTTTGACAGCAATAAGCCATCTCTTCCTCATGATACTTCTCTCCCTTATAGGTTACATCTCTCCCTTATGATAGTCATGATGGATATTTTATATAATATCTCCCTTTGGATAATGATAATCTCTCGAATCTCTCCCTTTGACAACAATTCCAAAGTAAAACTTTTATCATGCCAAAGTTATATCCTTTCACCTTTTTATAATATACTCCTTGAATTTCCCTATCCATCAGCAATACAACTCTGTATTAGCCATAAACATTTATGTTGGAATAGTCCCAAGGGATAACGAAGAGGGGGGGTGAATCAGTTATCAGCAAGTTAAATTCTTTTCTCCAATTAATTATAGAATATCATAAGCACATATACATTTAAGATAACACAAAATAGAACACCACAATTTTGGTTATGAGGAAACCAAACTAGGTAAAAACCCCGGTGGGAATTAGCACCCACAAGGAACTGTACTTGAGTATAATAATCCCTGTTAGAAGAACTTACAACCCTGTTAGAAGTTGATCTTTACAAAGAAATAAGTACAGTGACCTGGTTAAGGGTCAGACCATGTTAGGAGTCTTTTACAAATAACCCTATTAGGGGTGAGGACTCATTGTCCAAAAGCTCATTGCTTAATATGGTGAAGGTTGCAACCTTCCGTAAAATAGATATACACTATATCTAAAAATGAACTATTTAAGTAGACCTACTATCTTGATCAGTTCCAATGTATTGTATGCTTTCACTGCTTCTTCACATAGATCTTTGTCTGATGAATGAAATGGCTTTACTTTCCCAAAACAACTAGCATTCTGTTCTGCTCTTTTTCTGTTTCTTTTCTTCTCATTCACACTTGGTGATCTTCAAATGATCTACTATAAGTATCTCCTCAAAAAGATATGATCTTTGATGGCTTTAGGAATCCCTTCAATGCTTCTTTAGTCATCCAAACCAAGCACTCAACATAATTAAAACTACACAACTCAAACTGAATAGATGCATCGCTTCACACAGTCAGCTCCACCAGAATTACCCAAACGTCATGCTTTGGATAAAACATGATTAGAACCTTTGGTTAATTAACTTAGACTCATAACTAAACATGAATCTGAACATGCATATCCCATAGATAGATGCAATTGAAGAATTAATAAAATTACTATCGGCTTTTTGAAAATAATCTTCTGAAACTGTGTCTGGTAAACAGAGTAACATAACTCAACTGTTACTGAATATATAAATCTATGTGTATGTACATGGTGTGTTAACTATGTCTGAAAAATAAAAACAACCACACAAGGCTTCCACATATCCATACTGAAAATTGAATACAGTTCACTACTATATGCTATATGTTGTCATTAATGACAAACATACTGTCAACTATTTGCATAGAAGAAAATCTCCAACAATCTCCCCCTTTGACATTGATGGCCAGATATGAAACAACATCAACCCAAAGTTTCCTCCTTTTTTACAATCTTCTCAATATCCTCATCAAAGGTTCCTCTTTACTGCTGCAACTATTCTGACTGTGTTTTTATTTTCATGACTATATACTCCCCCTGAGTATATGCTCCCCCTTACTATATACTCCCCCTTTGACATGAATTGCAAAGGGTGCCAAATACCATTAAGCATAGGTAATACTCTAGAAGTAGAGTAGTCAACCATTAATTAGTCACCAAGGACTGATGTTCTTGCTGCGAATTCTAATCAAACTCAAGAAAGGGAATTACTCCCAGCTTCTCCCTGAGATACTCAAAAGTATCTTTTGATAGAGGCTTTGTAAAAATATCTTCTAACTGTTCTTTAGTGCTCACATAATCCAACTTTACTTCTTTGTCTACAACTTTCTCTCTTAGAAAATGATATTTTATCTCCATGTGTTTTGTCTTTGTGTGCACCACAGGGTTCTTTAAAATATTTATAGTGCTAGTGTTATCACAATGAATAATAATAGGATAATGAATCTGAATTCCAAAGTCTTTTATCTTCTGTTTGATCCAAACAATTATAGAACAATTTGATGTTGTTGCTACATATTCTACCTCAGTTGTTGACTGAGAAATACAATTTTGCTTCTTTCTTTTCCAAGTGACCAATCTGTCTCCAAGGGATACTGCTCCTCCTGAGGTACTCTTTTTTTCATCAACACAACCTACCCAATCAGCATCAGTATACACATGAAGTTGTACATTTTCTGAGTTAGGATACCATAAACCATAGTCTATAGTTCCCTTTAAGTATCTGAATATTATTTTTATTTCCATTAAGTGATTTTGTTTAGGTTCAGCTACAAATATTCCAACAATGCCAACTACATTAGAAATATCAGGTCTAGATTGAGTGAGATATATGAGTTTTCCAATCATAGTTTTGTATAGTGTCTTGTCAACTGTTGTGGAATAATCATCTTTAGAAAGCTTGCTTCATGTTATCATGGGGGTGCTTACTAGCTTGCAATCTTCCATATTGAAATTCTTTAATATCTCCTTCACATATTTAGATCGATTCATGAATATACCTTTGTTTGTCTGCTTTACATTTAATCCCAAAAAGTATTTTATAGGTCCAATCATGCTCATTTCAAATTCACTATGCATCTCTTTTGAAAATTCTGCACTAAGTTTGTCATTACCTCCAAAAATAATGTCATCAACAAAGATAGCAACAAGTAGTAATCCTTCAGGTGTCTCTTCAATGAATAAGTTGCAATCAGCTACTCCCTTTTTTAATCCAATCTTTGTTAAGTAGCCATCAAGTCTCTCATACCATGCTCTTGGGGCCTATTTAAGTCCATAGAGGACTTTCTTTAGTCTGCATACCATGTTTGGTTTGTCTAAAAGTTTGAATCCTTCAGGTTGCTCTATGTAGACTTCTTCCTTCAAGTCACCATTCAGGAAAGCTGACTTGACATCCATCTGATATACTTTGAAGTTCTTGAATGTTGCATAGGCTTAAAAAAAAATTATAGCTTCTAGTCTGCTCACAGGGGAAAATGTATCAGAATAGTCAATTCCTTCTCTTTGCGCATATCCTTTACATACCAATCTTGCTTTATTTCTTATCACTGTCTCGTCTTCATTCATTTTGTTTCTGAATATCCACTTAGTTCCAATCATGTTCTTGTCACAAGGTCTAGGGACCAATTCCCATGTGTCATTCTTCATTATTTGATCTAATTCTTCTTGCATTGCACTTTGCCAATCTGAATCATTACATGCATCTTCAACACTTAAGGATTCAATCTGTGAAAGTAAGCATACCTCTTCATCAATAGTTGAACCTTTTTCTTTGGATCTTGTCAAGAATTTACTGCTCTGATATCCAATGATATCTTCTTTAGAGTGGTATTTAGATGTGTATTTTGAGATTTTAGGTGTGACACTCTCATCTGTAATCTGTGATTCTTCTTGACTTGGTTTAGGATTATTGCATGATACATCAATATAGTCAAACATTTCTTCAATAACTGTATCCTTATTGATAGGTCTAGGTTCATCTTCAATCATAGGTGCATATTCATAATATCTCTCTTGAATCATGAACTTCTCAT
>MU227244.1:13142844-13156463 GCA_018584345.1 Thuja plicata | reverse complement strand
ATTGATAGGTCTAGGTTCATCTTCAATCATAGGTGCATATTCATAATATCTCTCTTGAATCATGAACTTCTCATCAATATTCACATGTGCACTCTCAATGATTTTCTTCAACCTTAAATTAAAACATTTGTAAGCTTTGCTCTTAGTAGAGTAACCAAGAAAAATGCCTTCATCGCTTCTAGCATCAAATTTTCTAACACCATCATCTCTCTTGATGTAGCACTTGCTTCCAAATATTCTGAACTATTTTACTATAGGTACATTCCCAAACCAAAGTTCATAAGGTGTTTTTTCTGCACCTAGTCTTAGCTGAATTCTATTGATAATATAGACTGTTGTATTGACAGCATCTCTCCAATAGGTGTGCACAACTTTCCCTTCAATCATGATAGTGCGCATTGTGTCAAGTATTATCATGTTCCTCCTTTCTGCAATTCCATTTTGTTGAGGGATCCTGGGTGCACTTAGTTGTCTTTTGATCCCATGTTCTTCAAAGTACTCAAGAAAATTATCAGAGGTGAATTCTCCTCCTCTATCAGATCTCATATATTGTATCTTTAATCCAGATTCATTTTCAACTTTAGCTTTGAATATTTTGAACTTCTCAAAAGCTTCAGATTTTTCTTTTAAGAATGCAACCCACATCATCCTAGAGAAATCATCAACAAACAAAATAAAATACATTTCAACATAGTATGATCTTGTTTAAGTAGGTCCACATAGGTTTGAATGTATTAGATCTAGTTTGTTCTCTACAGAGTTTTGTTTGCTTCTGAATGAGGTCCTCACATGTTTTCCCATCACACATTCCCTACACATAGTATCAACTGGTCTTGCAATACTAGGAAGGTCTCTTACTGCCTTTACATTACTTATCTTCACTATGTTGTCAAAATTGATATGACAAAGTCTTTTGTGCCAAAGCCAAGTGTCATCCACTTTTGCAACAAAACAACTTACTCCACAGTTAAGCTGAAAAACATTACCTTTGGTCTTTGATCCTGAAGCAATCATGTCTCATTCTTTGTTGTTAATAATGCATCTATTGTTTTTGAATTCCAATTGATATCCTTTATCTAACAATTGTCCAACACTTAGTAAGTTATGATGCAAACCAGCAACATAAAGAACAACATATGTCTTGTTATTTCCATCTGAGGTGATAGCTCCTCTACCTATGATGGGTTTGGGAGTGTTATCTCCAAATCTAATCATGTCACCTTTGTACTTGTCTAGATGTTCAAATCTATCTTTGTCACCTGTCATGTAATGTGAACATCCACTGTCTATGATCCAATCTGTTATGATGCCAGCTTGTCAAACTAAAGCCAATTCTTGTGATTTATTTTCATCTTCTCTTGAATCATCATCAGTTACACCGTCTTTAGCATGATAGAATTCCTTAGTATATTTGGGTTTGTAATCTGTTCTATAATTTTTTACTCTTGTAGGACACTTGGATGCAAAGTGGCCAACTTTGTTGCATGAGAAACATTTGAATGGTAGTTGTCCTTCATATTTTCGTTTACCTTTCATCCCCTTCTTAGCAATCATAGCAATGATTTCTTCTAGTTCTGTATCAACTTCTTCTTTCTCATTATTGCTAGAGATGTTCAAGGATTTCTTGCTATGGACTGAGGCTTTGAAAGTTATTTCCATTTTAGGTTCTGTCTTCAATCTTGATATCTCAAATGCTGATATTTTGCTAATCAAGGTTTCTCTTTTGAAGTCCTTTGAGAATTGCATGGTTTTATCCAAGATGTTTATCTTTCTTTCATAATCTGCTGTCAATGTGGTCATCAGTTTATCCATTATATCATCCTCTAAAATTTCTCCACCATTGTTCCTAATTCCTGAGACTGCTTCATTAATCCTCTGATTGTAAGCTCTGATGTTTTCTTCAGGTAGCATCTCTAAGTTGTTGTATCTTTTCTTCCATGTTTTTCTACGCACATTCTTGGCTTGGATGTCTCCTTCAAACATGTCTTCTAGGTATTTCTAAATTGAATATGCTTTGTCTGCCTTCTTGATCTCAGAAAATTCACTATCAGATAGGGCATTGATTAGGGCTTCTTTGGCAATTGCATTTTGGATGAATACTTCCTTTTGTTTATTAGTAGAATCTTCTTCTGCAAGGTCCTTCAAGGTGGGAACATCAATTGCATGAGTAGCAATCTCATAAATCTCAAAACCAACGCACTGAAGATGTGTTAACATTTTGTTCTTCCAGTCAAGATAATTATCTCCATCAAACTTAGGACTCTCTTTCCTAAAGTACGCCATCTGATCTACCTTAAGCTGTTAGGATTTCTCTCCAAGGCACTTGGCTCTGATACCAATTGTTGGAATAATCCCAAGGGATAACTGAGGGGGGGGGGGGTGAATCAGTTATCAGCAAGTTAAATTATTTTCTCCAATTAATTACAAAATATCATAAGCACATATACATTTAAGATAACACAAAATAGAACACCACAATTTTGGTTACGGGGAAACCAAACTAGGTAAAAACCCTGGTGGGAATTAGCACCCACAAAGAACTATACTTGAGTATAATAATCCTTGTTAGAAGATCTTACAACCCTATTAGGATTTGATCTTTACAAAGAAATAAGTACAGTGACCTGGTTAAGGGTCGGACCCTGTTAGGAGTCTTTTAAAAATAACCCTGTTAGGGGTGAGGACTCACTATCCAAAAGCTCACTGCTTAATATGGTGAAGGCTGCAACCTTCCGTAAACCAAATATACACTATATATGAAAATGAACTATTTAAGTAGAACTATTTTCTTGATCAATTCCAATGTATTGTATGCTTTCACTACTTCTTCACATAGATCTTTGTCTAATGAATGAAATGGCTTTACTATCCCAAAACAACTAGCATTTTGTTTTTCTTTTTTTCTGTTTCTTTTCTTCTCATTCAGACTTGGTGATCTTAAAATGATCTACTATAAGTATCTTCTCTAAAATATATGATCTTTTTTGGATTTAGGAATCCCTTCAATGCTTCTTTAGTCAGCCAAACCAAGCACGCAACATAATTAGAACCGCGCAACTCGAATTGAATAGACGCATCGCTTCATATAGTCAGCTCCACCAAAATTACCCAAACATCATGCTTCAGATGAAACATGATTAGCACCTTTGGTTAATTAACTTAGACTCATAACTAAACATGAATCTGAACACACATATCCCATAGATAGACACAACTGAAGAATCAATAAAATTATTGTTGGCTTTCTAAAAACAATTGTCTAAAACTGTGTTTGGTAAACAGAGTAACATAACTCAACTATTACCAAACATCTGAATCTGTGTGTATGTATATGGCGTAGTAACTATGTCTAAAACATAAAAACAACCGCGCAAGGCTTCCACATATCCATACTGAAAAGTGAATACAGATCACTACTGTATGCTATATGTTGTCATCAATGACAAACATACAGTCAACTATTTGCACAAAAGCAAATCTCCAACAATTTCTAGTGTTCGGTGTAGATTTTTACCTTGTTGTGTACAGATATATATTTGTATTCCATTTCCTTACTTGCATCAACATGAATGATCTTCTAATTTGTGTATAGGCTGATGCAATTCCCTAGTCATCTTACTGACTAATGAAAAGGGTTGGACCCCTAGTCTCTTTCTCAGGTACTCAAATGTATCTTTAGGTAGTGGCTTAGTAAATATGTCAGCTAATTATTCCTTAGATTGGACATATTCCAGTATCACTTCTTTTTCTTGCACTTTTTCTCTTAAGTAATGATACTTGATTTCTATATTCTTAGTCTTAGCATGCATGACGGGATTTTTTGATATGTTTATTACACTGGTATTATCACAATAGACAATCACTGGTTCAAGAATCTTCATATTCATACCTTCCAGTGATTGTTTGATCCATGCAATATTTGGGAAGTTTGCAGCAGCAGAAGCCACATATTTTTCTTCTGCAGTGAATTGTGAGATGCATCCTTGCTTCTTACTGATCCATGTGACAATTCTATCACCCATGAAGAATGCTCCTCCAGTTGTGCTCTTCTTTTCATCTATTTTTCTAGCCCAATCAGCATCTGTATAGACTTGAAGCTCAAATTTACCCTTTTTGTTATATCATAAGCCATAGTCCTTGGTTTTCTTTAGATATCTCAGAATTCTCTTAACAATAGTCATATGTGATTCTTAAGGATTAGCAGAGAATCTTGCAACTATTCCAACTGCATGTGCTATATCTGGTCTGGTATGAACAATATACATTAGTTTTCCAATCATTGATCTATACAAGGTCTGATTTACCTCATTTGATTTGTCTTCTTTTGTTAGCTTTCATCTAGTTTCCATAGGTGTTCCAACTGTCTTGGAATCTTCCATTTTGAATATCTTCAGTACTTCATTGATGTATTTGGACTAAGTGATATATATGTCTGCATCTTCTTGAAGAATCTATAGACCAAGAAATAATCTGATCTCCCCAAACATAGACATTTCAAACTCTTTCCTCATTTCATTAGCAAATGATTTACATAATATATCATTACCCCCAAATATGATATCATCAACAAATATTTCAACAATCAGAATATTACCATTGGTATCTTCTTTTAAGTACAGATTACTATTTTCACTTATTCTTACAAATTCAATGCTAACGTGATAGTCTTTGAAGTCTTTCATATGAGGCTCTAGGTGCTTGTTTCAATCCATACAAGGATTTATGTAGTCTAACTCTACATACCATTTTTCTCTTGTCTGCATCAACAAACCCTTCTAGTTGTTCAATGTATACCTCTTCTTCTAGTATTCCATTAAGGAATGCAGATTTGACATCCATCTAGTATACCTTGAGACCTTTGAATGCAACATAAGCAAGTAGTATTCTAACTCCTTCTATTCTAGAAACAGGTGCAAAGGTTTCACCATAGTCAATTACTTCTTGTGCATACCCTTTGCATTGTAACCTTGCTTTTTTCTAGTGACTTCTCCATTCTCATTCAACTTGTTTCTGAATATCCATTTGGTACCAATGACATTCTTGTCAGCTCATCTCAGTACTAGTGTCCATGTCTTATTCCTCTCAATCTATTTTATCTCTTCATTCATATCACTTACCCATTCTTCATTTTCAAGTGTAGTATTAACAAATTTAGGCTCAAAATCACAAAGTAAACATCTAGTGTTTAGTGACTTACTTCTTATTCTCATTCCAGGCTTCTTGTCTCCTATGATTTGATTCTATGGATGATGTCTTCTGACATACTTGGAAATTTTTGGTTCAGTTCTTTGTCCATCATTCTGATCATCATCTTGACCTTCATTCTGATCTCCATTGCTCAGAACATCATTTTGAGGATTTTCTTGATTTTTGGTAATTTCAGCCTGATGCTCGGGTGCAATGTTCTATTGCTCAGGAGTGATAGACTATTTCTCGGGTAGAGTGTCAGGTTCTTCGGTGTAAAAAAACCTGTTGTAGTCTTCTGGTTCTTTTATGCTTTCCTTATCATTATTCTCTGCAAATTCATCTATTATTACATTTGCACTTTCATTGATCTTGTTAGAGGACTTGTTAAGACATTTATAAGCCTTGCTTTTGGTGGAATACCCTAGGAAGATACCTTCTTCACTTTTGGAGTCAATCTTTCCATTTCTATCATCTTTCAAAATATAACATTGACATCCAAAGATTCTGAAGTAACTTACATTGGATGTGTAACCATACCATAGCTCATAGGGCATCTTCTTTGTGCCCTTCTTCAATTGTACTCTATTCAATGTGTAGACAATAGTACTGACAGCTTCCCTCCAAAAATTTTGAGTGATGCTTTTCTCAATCATAAGTGTTCTTGCATAATCAACAATGGATCTGTTTCTTCTTTCAACAATTCCATTTTGCTATGGTGTTCTTGGTGCAGAAACCTATCTTTTAATTCCCTGCTCATTACAATAGTTAGTGAATTCATCTTAAATAAATTCCCCTCCTCTATCTGATCTTAAGCATTTCAATTCCTTACCACTTTTTTTTCTACCATAGCCTTATACCATTTAAACATCTTGATTGTTTCTGATTTATCTTTTCGGAACATAAGTGTCATCATTCTAGAATAATCATCTACAAAGAGAATGAAATATCTATCTCCATAGTAACACTTTGTCCTCATAGGTCCACATAGATTAGTATGGACTAATTATAGAATTGCATTAGATGTATGGGCTTTACTCTTGAAACTAGACTTTGTCATTTTACCTTTTTCACAATTTTTGCACATGATATGTTCAGGCTTTAACATGCTCGGTAAGCCTCTTATTTTCCATTTATTTCTTATCTTTATCATGTTGTCAAAACTCACATGGCATATTATTTTATGCCACAACCATATGTCTTTGTTTCTAGCCATTAAACAAGTGGTGTTAATGTCATCAAGATAGAAAAGGTTACATTTTGTCTGTTCACTAGTTTCGATCAACCTTCTTGATTCATTGAAGATCTTTGCCTTCTTATTTTCAAATGCTACTCGGTGACCTGTGTTATTCAAATATGAAACACTCAATAGATTATAATTAATTCCTTTTACCCAGTATTCATTTTCACATTTGATCAGGTTATTTTATATTATGGTTCCTTTACCTTCAACTGGACAAGGTGTGTCATTACCCATTCTTACTGATCCACCATTATAGTATTCAAAAGTCTCAAAATTTTGTTTATCACCGGTCATGTGGTGAGTGGATTCACTATCTATAAACCAGACATCATTATTACTAACCTTAGATATGATTGCGGTCTCTACATACCTTTCTTCTTCTTTGTTTGAATCATCCTTCATGGCTACAAATACCATCTCAATGTCTTCATCAGGTTCGGTGTCAGTTTCTCCTACTCTATTCTCAGCTAGGTAAGAAGCTTTCTTCCCTTTGTCCTTGTAGTCTCAGGTATCTATTCTGTCACATTTTTGGTTGCTTCGGTAATCTATGTTATCACCTCGATCAAACTTCTTTTCATATGTTCTATCACTACTTTTGTCATCTTTTCTTTTGTTAGGAAATCTTGCAGCAAAGTGTCCAACCGCTTTACAATTAAAACATAAAAGTGGTAATTTACCTTTGTATCTACCTTTGTCTCTTTTCAATCTTCTTTCCATTAATGCTTCAATCTCATCAAGTCCTTGGTCATCACTATCACTTTTACTATCATTCTTCATAGTGTGTTTATGACTTGACTTACTTATTTTCAAAGAAGATTTGAATGCAAATTCTATAGATGGTAAGATACTATTATCAAAGTTATTTATCTCAAATGAAATCAGCCTACCAATAAGGCTATCTAGAGTAACATTATTGTTTGCAACTACTCTCATTTCTTCTATAGCAGATACTCTAATAGCATATACAGGAAGTAAGGTTCTTAGGATTTTACTTACCACTAGCTCTTCTTCAAGTACACCTCCAACTCCTTGGATAGCATTGGCTACTTCTTTAATTCTGCAGCTATAGTGAGTGATATTTTCTCCTTCTTTCATCCTTAGGTTATCAAACCTCCCTCTTAGGCTTTCTACCTTAGCTCTTATTACATTAGCATCTCCTCCATGTACCAACTTCAATTTATCACACATTTTCTTTGCAGAGGTGCGGGTTTTGACATCTTCAAACTCAGAATTAGAGAGTGAGGAAGCAAGCTCTATCATCATGCAATTATGCTCATGCTTTTCTCTCAATTTCTCAAGTGTGTGAAGTCCTATAGGCAACACATATTTAGTATCTATGTTTTGAGTAACATCATTACCAATACCTGATAGGTGGATTCTTATTCTGCTTTGCCATGATGCAAAGTTGTCTTTATTCAACTTGGGCACATCTCATTTGTTCATCTTGTGATCTTTTGCTTGAGCTGTTAAACTCCTTTTCTAAGAATACAAGATCTACTACCAATTGTTAGAATAAATGAGAGGGGGTGAATAAGTAGTCTAAAAAATATTCCAACAAATCAACCCAAAAACTTAGTACCACAATATTAAGCCTCTAGTTATCTTCAGTCCTACAAGATGAATGCCTTGAAATAATCTTAACAAATAACTAATGCTCAAAGTTCACTGTTAAACCGTATTCTTACTATTTATCGATTAGTAGTCTTTCATTTACCGAAATATAGTAAATGACTTAGTGTATACCGATCAATCTAGATTTAGTTATGTGTAATGCAAAACACTAAATTAATGACTCATAAACACATTGGCACATGGATTTTTAACGTGGAAACCTTGTTAAGGGAAAACCCACTTGGGACCAGTAACCCAAAATTTTCACTCTTCTGAAGTGAGCTCAATGAAGAGCCAACCTTGTTCAAAGGTTACAAACACACTATTAGGTGTGACCTTGTTAGAGGATTTAAATAGAATAGTTTGTCACTTGATATCTGGCATCTCTATGCTACCTTCTATGACCAAACCCAGTGTATTTTGTCAATTGGCATCTGGCATCTCATGCTATCTTCATGATCACACTTTTTGATACTCCTTGGGATGTATCTCAATATAGAAAGGATTGTTAAGTCCTGCTCGGTTAAGAGACTTTATGATTAAATGGTTAAATTGAAACAGTAAATGATATGTTAACATATACAACTATAGACTTACAAATTTTCATATCTATTGTAAGCTCATTATACCTTTCTGATCAATGTATCTTTTTAATACCTTTGCTCCACTTCTTTCTGCTCAGTGATGTTGTGCTTTGTTTCTCGGTGTCCCCAGAATTAGCTATGTTCTTCAACTTGATTGGTCAGGTCTGATTGAAGTTGTTCTTCATCATTTTCTCTTCAGCATCCTCTTTCTCTATTCACTCCCCTAATTCATAATGAATTAGATTGTCTCTTTATAGACATTTTATCACAGTTTCTCAGTTCTTGACTTTCTTGTTCTTGGCATGACCTGCAATATTAGCCAATCTTTCTTTAACGCTTTACTTCAGTTTTATCCCATAGATTTCTCCTTGACAACTGGAATAAAATAGCTTTAAATATTTCTCTTATCTCTCGCTTTAACTTTTTGATGAAAACAATATTAACAACTAGTTAACTCCTTCTTTAGCTCTTGCCAGTTAAGTCTTTTGTCAAAACTGAACTTCAGTTCCTTTTGGTGTTTAAACTCTTTGTTAGCTTTAGTTAACACTTTAGTTCTCCTCGGGTTTGTCTGTCCATCAGGCATCACAGTGAAGTTTTGCTCGTCAGTAATTCTTGTCAGTTTTCTCACTCGGGCATCACTGTGACTTTCCTCTTGGGTTTCTTTGTCCTTCGAGGTGCACTACCCATCGGTGTTTGTTGTCACTTTATGAATACTGATCTTTTATGCATTACTGAAAGCATAACCTTTATCTTTCTGATTCTCTGAATTCTTTGACACTTTCTATATAACCAATCATATTATATCAAGTTGACATCAATGACAATACAATCCATTAACTTATTTAATGTCTTGCATTATCTTTCTGTATTTTGGTGATCAACTTAACATCTTCAAACATTCAATCAGTTATGGTTCATCAAAAGAGACCCTAACCCATCCTTTCTCCCACTTGCATCCCTTCTCCATAAATGGAGTTAAATGCAAAAAAGGAAAGAGCAGACGACTTAGTCAAAGTTTTCCAACTCTCCAAACTCGTCACTCTTCAAAATGAAGACTTTAGGGATGACATAAATGCATTTTAAGGCTCTTAATGGGATGAAAATGACCCCTAACCCTTAAGGTACCAAGTGGGGTAGTTAGTTTTGACCCTAGTTACTCTCTGGGAGCCCAAAAGACCCTCCTAAACTCTACCCAAAGTTAAATCACTAATTTCAAGTCAATTTGACCCATCTAGAAGTTTCCTAACTCAAGGTTAGCTTGGCTACTACACTAGGTAACCCCCTGGGTTAGAGTTAAACCTACTCTAGTCACATTTACTATCTATGCCTACACATAGAGTACACATGTGTCAATTGATACAACAATATTACACAAGCATGACTTATTTACACAATTAATAAGTTAATTTAAATACAATCACAAATCACACTTTTAGGAATAAAAAACATAATACATTGAGGTACATGTCTATTTTTATAGATAGGACCTTAGCATCACAATGATTCACATAGGTTCAATTCTTGAATCCCCGTTTAGTACCATGGTCACTGTTCCTGCACACTCATTGCGCACATCACTAGGTCCAATTAAATATCATATAAAATATAACAAAATTTATCATGCACTAACACTTACATTAAACAGTAACTCTTTAAAATTAAAAAAACATCTACATTTAATTAAATACACATAACATGATTTCCCTAAACCAATTTACATCATGATACCATCTACATACTAATCCAATATGTTGCATCATCAAAAACAAATCTTAAACGGAAATTTGTATCACTGACATAAAGTATCACATAGGTTCCCTGATTACATAATCAGGTGTTGTATACAAGTAAAGTATTCAACAAATCCATAAAGTAATATATGTGTCCAAATAGTCCAACTATATCAAAAGTCAGTATAAACTGTAGAGCATATATGTGAAAAATAGTGCTAAGATATGACAAGCTAGGGTAGGCCTCACATCCACCAGGTCTAAGCATGAACATCCTCTTGGAGTTCATCAAAGAGGTGATGGAACTATGACCTTATCTATGTTACAACCTCCCATGAAGCTGTAACCTTGCCATAGCAATCCCACTTTACCCTAACCTGGTCCATCTCCCTGCCTCGAAGTGCCAGGTTCTATCCAGCCATAATACAGATGGGTTCCATAGCTAGTTGTTCGTTTGACTCCACCTATGGCCTCAATGATGGTGGCCTGGCGCTCTCCTTGATGGTTATCAACCGCTGCAAATACTCTGTGGACTTGCCCATATTCCTAATTGTAGGTTCTGATAGAGATGGTCGTTGACTACCTCCCTTAGGACATTCTCTAGCTAAGTCCCCCATGACACCACAAGTGTAACATGGTCCTCATGCCTGAACCTGCACATTCTGAGCTTTGGATTATTGTGAACCTCCTAGCCTATTAGACCCATTGTAACACCCCTAGAGGATTGTTGAGTCCATGCTGGAGGTGTATAAGGTGTTTGTGGTCTGCGGTCCTACTGAGACTAATGTGGTTATTGTTGCTGTGGACGTGGGGTCCTAAATGACCCTGATGATTTCCTCTGATTCCCCTTCCATGGGGGTGTCTTATGTCCCATAGCCTGGGATGTGGGTTTATGGTTCTAAGACCTATCGCGTGCAACATGTGGTCCTTTGACTATCTCCTCAGCTACCAAGGCTCTATCCATAGTGAATCGTAAGTCTCCTGGCGGTACCATGTGTACCTTATCCGCTATCGTAGGATTCAACCCCTTAATGAGCCGGTTGACCTACAGCTTCTCATCCCCCATATACTCCACATAAGGGAGGAGATCAAGATACATGTCCTCATATTGGGCTACTGAGAGTCCTCTTTTCTAGAGATCATGGAACTCATCTATATGATGTTGCCTTAACTGTTTTGAGAGATATCTGGCTTTGAAAATCTTGAGGAAGGCATCCCAAGTAAGGGTGTTAATGGCCAAGTGTCCCTTGGATTCCTTGTGTCTCCACCAAGCCGAGTCTTTGTCTCTAAATAGGTGAATAGAAAAACATGCTCTAAGGCCGCTACTATAGGAAAGAAACCCAAAGCACCTCTCGAGGCTTAGAATCCAAGACTCAGCACCCATCCCATTTGTATCTCCTAAGAATAAAGGTGGTTAGAGCTGCATCAACTCCCTGATCTGTTCTCCAATATCAGCGGGTGCTCTTTCAAACCTTCGAGCCTCAATCCTGGGTGGAGGCTCTAGTCCCCTAATGGAACCAAACTCATGCGCTACCTATTCCTCAGCAAATCTAGGAGGTGGAATCCTAATCCTCTCTCTGACTGAGGACTCTCATCCTTCTCTATCCTGTTGTACATTTTGTTGTGCAACTTGAGGCATCCTATCTAGAATGATGTCTATAAGTTTCTGTAATGCCATCAATATGTCAACATTTAGGTTAGGAGGAGGTTTGGGAGGAGGATCCTGATTTACCCTGAGAACCTCAACCTCTGGTCGTACCTCCTCATGAACCAACAGGGTACGCTGATGATCTCATCCACGCTTACAACCATGTCACATAATAGGTAGCATCCTACACAAAAGGACAATGTTTTAGTTGTTACGTAGTGGGTTTAGGTTCCCAATGTTGATAACATGGCTCTGATACAAAAATGTCATGCCCAAAAGTTGGGCAAAACACAACTACAAAAAAATTCTAAAAGACTATGACAACTATGTTTGCACAAACACAAGTGCCTAAGTTAACCATAAGTTATGTGTATAGTTGCAGTTTTTGAGACCCTGAACATAATTTAGTAGACCTTAGTAGACTAGGTTTGAATAAGTTATCCACTAGTTTCTAGAAGGGGTTTGTGATCCTAGCATCAACCTATAATGTTGGTTAAATAACTATAATCTAACTTAGATTTAGGTCTAAGGAAGGTTTCAATGCTAATCAATCACTATGATGATTACTTACCTAGTCAAATTTACATGATTACTTAAATCGATGTATTAAGTATAATAAAATTGGAGATTTAATCCTATGGAAACTTGTTAACATGTCAAATTGATTTGTATTATAAACCGGTTGTAAACAAAACATTGATTTAACATTACAAAAGATAATCCCATAGAAATTTGAAAATATATTAATCGAATATATCCAAATAATGAGCTAACTTTAAAAGGAATTAATAATTAGCTAATTGATTAAAATTTAAAACCCTAACACAATTACCAACCTATAACACCTAATTATAAACCCTAGAACTAATACATTATTCGCAAACCTAGCATTAAATAAATGCTAATATATTTATGTTTATTAATGATCTTATAAAATAAATAACCCTTTTAACTAATGCACTTAATAATCTAATTTATAAATGAATCTTATTAAATTCATACTTAAAGAAGTCTTTAAATTATTAATTCCCCTAACCATTATATATATTAACCACTTAATACTAATTTAAACTTTAATCTTAATCTATAATTATTAATTTTACTAATATAAGAGACTCTTCTAGAGATCTCTAAAAAGTCAACAAAATGCACTATAAGCCTCATAGAATAAATTTTGGATTCCAAATAATCAAATCTAAAATAATTTAAACTTATAAATATAAATCCTTCCCCTATATTTTTTTTAAAACAGAGCAACCTATGTTTATTATTATTTATTATTTTGATATGCAATAATTTACCTATTAATATTTGTGTTTTACACAGACTAGGGTTTCGCAGGTGGGCAAAGGAGATGGAGGCGGCAATGGTATTTTTATCAGTGCGGGTGGCATTGTGCAAGATCGTGGTCGTGGCCGAGAATGGGAGGAGGAGAGTAGGCGGCAGGGCAGCTACAGTGGGCGATGCCACCACAGATGGAAGAGCACGGGGGAGTCAAGGGTGGCACGATGCGGTGCCTCCCCTCCCCACTATGTCAACACAGTGGGTGGGGGCAAGCCCGACCGTGGCCGCCGCCCTCCCACCACTGTGTTTACATAGTGGTGGCGAGCTGCCCATGC
>MU227244.1:13120503-13132085 GCA_018584345.1 Thuja plicata | reverse complement strand
CATCTTCTCAATTTCATGTGGCTGATATTAACTATCATCCTCCTCTTGATATTCTTCTTCCAACACCTACCTTAGATCATCCTGATACTCCTCAAGATGTGGCTAAGAAAGTGTATGTCCAGTTAATTAATTCCAAGAAAGAAAACTTTAAATCTATTCCAAAAAATGCTTTACATAAGTACAAATGTCCTTTCCACAATAGTAATAAACATTTACTTTCTGATTGTGTGCATTTCAAATTGTATGTTAGAGATAGAGCTTCTCGTGGAATTATATCTTATTCTTGAGCAGTATTACAATTTCTTCATAATTTTGACATAGGGCATTCCCCTCATTCTTCTATAAATTAGACTATGTTTTTCCTCTTGTCTCTTAAACTAGGGGGCAAGAGGTATTCTCTTCTAGTCTTACAGGATCCATTATCCTCTTAGCATGAATTTTGTTTTGAGTATAATTGGTTATTCTTTCTATCCTTATAACTTCCTACACTCATGATATTCTTTCTAGGACATCTGTTTTGTAGGGATACCTCTTATTTTTATAACATTATTGATATAATTTGATATATCCTTTGCCGTCATCCCTGGGGGGCAAGGTATTTTCTCCTTCTACTTCTATCTAAGGATCTACTTTCCTTAGCTTAGTGGCATTTGTTTATGTTGCAAACATTATTTTCTTATAAAGATCTATCTTTTGACCATTGATACCTTTTTATTTGAGAGGTGATTGTCTTAGGTCATTACCTCTTCTTTATGTTGCAAATTATGTTCTCTATAAACTCTTTCCCTTGCTTGTTGGTTGGAGTTTGTTATCCTTCATTCCAAGATTCCTCATCCTGCTCATTGCAACAAGCTTGATGGTTGAATCTTGGGTCCCTCTTTCTTTTCAAAGATGACATTTTATCCTAAGCACTCCTCTCAGGTAGGGATCTTGTTGATAAGATCTCTTCCTCTTTGAGGGTCCTTTTTTCATAAGTGACATATTCATTTCATGATTATTTATGTTCTTGGATGAAAGGGTCAAGGCTCTTCGCTCAGAATATGGTATACATTGTTGTTTAGCTGAATATCTCCTTACCTTGTGAAGTAGGTATTCTCTTTTCTCTTCCTTATCCTTCCTAGTGGGTAGCCATGATAAGGAGGGGGGAATATATAGGGTCTCCCTTGTACTATAGTTTACACTTATTTACATTTTTCAACATGCTAAATCCTTGGAAGGTAACACACATAAGTTGCTAAACCCTGAAGAGACATGCATTTTTACTTTTATGTTTGCTAAATCCTTGGAAGGTAACACACATAAGTTGCTAAACCCTGAAGAGACATGCATTTTTACTTTTATGTTTGCTAAATCCTTGGAATGTAACACACACAAGTTTCTAAATCCTAAAGAGATACGCATCCTTTTTATTTTTTTGCAATATGCTAAATCCTCGAAAGGTAACGCACATAAGTTGCTAAATCCTGAATGGACACGCATTTTATATTCTATAGTGATACAAGAATGTTGATCTATGGATATTTTCAAAAAGCCGTTAGAAGATGCATTTACAATTACAAGCACAGTTTATGGGTGAACCTGTTGGGGGCTCTCCCTCCTTGTTGAGTCATAGTAATGTTGGCATCTTACTAGGCGAGGTAATCACTATCTCTTTTCTTTCTTTCGCTTTCATGCTAGTAGGATTAGATCATGAAGCTATGTTATCTATGGTGTTGTTCTTGTCTTACTTTTGTAGTTATGTATGTTTTCTATGATTAATTGCTCTTTATATTCCATATCTCCATGTATGAATGTTGAGTTAGAATCCTTTGTCTAAGGACTCATGTCTTTGACTTAGTGATATTCCACTTTGTTGCAAATCCACCAATGTCTTTCTTCTGACTTTACCATGAGCACATTCAATTTTTGTACTCCTGCTAAAGTGGGGGCTTAATGTATCATCTTAAAATGGAAGCACTTCCATGTTAAGAGTGTTTATCCCTCCTTAGGGGACATTTTTGACCTCCATCATATCATCCTCCCATTTTTGCATCATCTCATGCCTCTGTGCTGGTTCAGGACCCTGATTGGGCCTCTCTGGGCACCTCCTACCCCACCTGGCATATTTTCCAGGGGTTGTGACCCCCTAGGTCAAGGTTGACCTTGACCCTGACCTAGGTCAGGGTTGACCTCAACCCTGACCTGGGTCCCCCTTTCAAAATAGGAAGCTTGTCAGCTGTCGGGGGTCATCAAAAATTTAGTTTTCCCGCTTCCAAGTCGGCTATTTTGGGTTCCGAAGCATTGATTCCTAAATTATATTTAATATAGATCCTCTCCTAGGGGAAAAGGCCTTAATGGGAATTTAATCCCCCTATGTAGGCCTCCTTAGAAGATTGTGCCCTAATTTCATATAAAAGGAAGCATTTCTCTCTCATTTCCTCTAAGTCTTCTAAGTGCAAAAAAGCTCTAATCAAGATTTTGTAAAGAAGAAAAATGGTTTAAGCATCCATTTCCAAGATCTCAAGGTGTTCACGTCTTCCTCTCAAGCATTCAAATTCTCCATTGAAGATCAATGATTCAAGCTATCAAGCCTTTGAAGGGATTAGGTGCAAACATTCAAGATTCATCATTCAAACCTTAGATCTAGCCATCATGGTGGTGTGATCTTCCTTCAAGATCCTTTGTGCATCTTCAAGACTCTTTCATCATCTCTTCAAAGTGGATTCCAAGCATACAATCATGAATTTTTATGGTCTCTATTGAGTTCATGCTTTTCATACTTACATACTTGCATACATTTGAATTTCAATTACATATCTATTGAGTATCATAGCTTCATTGTTAGATTCAATTCTACTACTTGCTAGCATTCTGTACTTTATTGATTTCAAAGATAATTCCTAAATCGGGGTTTGACTAAGGCAAACCCCTCCCCCATAACAAACAATCCTCTTTTTCTTGCAGGTACAGGTTTAGGATTGTAGTTTTGAGACTAGATCTGGATACCCTTTTCAGCTTTCTTGCGGACGGCGCGAACAGATTTTCTGTCAAACCTGTGTAGGTCAGGGTTGACATTATTGGGTTAGGGTTGACATTTGTGGGTTAAGGTTGACCTTTTTCATAAGATGACATCGGAATGGAAAAATATTTCTGGGTTTTGTTCGTCTCTACGTTCCGGTTCAGGATCAACTGTCAATTTTTCTAGAAACAGTTCACAGACCTCAGAAAATAGCATTCTTTGATCTACAATATTTCAAGGTTAGTGCATTTCTCCCATTCCTTCAATTACTATCATATATCATTTCTATACATATAATTAACAGAATTTAAGATATCTCCTTTGTTATTTTCCTTTCCAAATAGTTGATTCATTTGTGTATTAGCCCTTCCTTGGGGTTGATCAACTTGGATATCCCATTTGTGCATTTGAGGGTAAAAAGGAACATCTTATCTTCTCCTTAATCATAATTGAAATACATAATCAATTAAATTCAAGTAAATATGAAGTAGGGTTAAGGAATTCAACACACTCTAAGCAAATCAAAACACCAATTAACAAATAAACCCCATTTCTTACTTTACACAACCATAATGGGAAAGTAAATGAAAAAATCTCATTTAATAAGCAAAACAAGAAAGTCATTAAGGATATGTAGAACAACTCTAAACTATGCTTTAGGAATGTCGGAGAAATTTGAGGATCCTAACAATAATTTTCTTTGGGTATTCTCGGGTAGACTCCCATGCAAATACAAGGTTGTTGTTGATGCACTGAGAACATTAATTGAATTTTTTTGGCATGACAGCACAAGGGTTTCACCCAACCAAAGAGATGTTTTTAGAATGCAAATCGGATCTAGAAATTATGAGCCACATCCAAAATACTTTTTAGATATGACTTAAACACAATGTTATGAAAGGTTTCTTCAAATCTTTGCTCAAATTAAAATTAGTCAAAGATGTTTTTGAAATGACAAAACCATTTTATGTTAAGATTAATCATACACGTACTACTTGTTGTTGTAGGGTCCATATTGAATTTTCCATGCATTATGATATTTATCATCATGTATGTTGTACTTTGCACACTAATGATGTTTTGTAGGAATGTGGTCTACAAGAACCTCCTAAGTCACCAAGAGAATTTATTTCAAGTGTATTATGTAATCGAGATGATGGCTTCATTTATTATAAGATAATGTGTTTGAAAGTTTTTTGTCCTACATATAGTGGTTTGCAATAGTTGCATAGATTCCTACATCTAGATAGCACACATGAAATTGGTAATAAACTAGTTTATTTTGGAAAATACAAGTCAGTCACATATGGTGTTAAAGATGGAAAACAATTGAAGTGGTGTGAGTTTGTGAAAAAGGATATTTGCGTAGCTGATCTTATGAAGATTTTTCAAGAGAAACTAGCTGATGAGTGTTAGTAATAACTAAGAGGGGGGGTGAACTAGTGGCCTCAAAAATATTCCAATAATCAACCTAAAAAACTTAGCACCACAATATTAAGCCTCTAGTTATCTTCAGTCCTATAAGATGAATGCTTCCAAATACTTTTATCAAATTACTACTACTCAGAATGCTTTGTAAAACCTTCTACTGTATGTTTACCTAATAGCAGTCTATTAATTTACTGAAAGATAGTAAATTATCTAGAGTATACCGATGAATCCAATTAAGTTAAGTGTAATAAAAAAACTAAAGTAATGACTCATAAAGACATTGACACATGGATTTTTAACGTGGAAACCCTATTAAGGGAAAAACAACTTGGGACCGGTAACCCAAAATTTTCACTCTTCTAAAGTGAGCTCGGTGAAGAGCCAACCCTGTTAAAGGTTACAAACACACTGTTAGGTGTGACCTTGTTAGAGGATTTAAAAGTTTAGTCTATCACTTGATATCAGGCATCTCTATGCTACCATCCTTTATCAAACACTCACTTTCCCTGTCAATAGGTATCTGGCATCTCATGCTATCTTCATGATCAAACTTTTTGATACTCCTTGGGATGTATCTCAATATAGAAAGGATCTTTAAATCCCACTCAGTTAAGAGACTTTATGAATCAATGGTTAAACTGAAATAGTATGATCTGTTCACATATACAACTTATACTTGCATATTTTTAGATCTATTGTAATCTCATAAAACTATTCTAATCAATATAACTCTATTTATACCTTTGCTCCACTTTGGTTCTACTCGGTGATGTTGTGCTCTATTGCTCGGTGTCCGCAGAAAACTTTAGCTCTTTCCTCAGCTTGTTGATCAGGACTGTATGAAGTTTCTCTTCATAATTTTCTATTTAGCATCCCCTTTTTCATTCACTCCCCTTGATCCGTAATGAATCAAGTTTGTCTCTTAAATAGACATGATATCACTGTTGTTAGGTTCTTGATTTTCTTGAACTTGGCGTGATCCATAATTCTTTCCAGTTAGATTTAAAGAAAAACTCATGTTTTATCTCGCTGAAATCTTCTTGCCAACTAGACAAAACAAATTTAAATCATTTACTTATCTCTGGCTTATCTTATCGATGAAAACAATGATAACTACTAGTTAACTCTATATTTAGCTCTTCCAGCTAGATATTTTGTCATTTTTGAACTCAAGTTAATTTCGGTGTTTAACTCTTTGATAGCGTCGGTCAACACTCCAGTTCTCCTCGGGCTTCTCTGTCAATTTACACTATGTTTCTAGCCATCGGGTATGCTTGTGATTCTTCTCATCGGTAATGCTAATCGGTGTTCTTTCTTGGGCATCACTGTGACTTGACTGTCTATGATCTCTATCTGTCAGGTTTCACTAACCGTCGGTGTTTATAGTCACATTGTGAATACTTGTCTTTTATGCATTATAGAAAGCATAATATTTTCTCTTTTACTCTCTGAAGTCTTTGACACTTTGATTATAACCGATTAGATTATATCAAGTTGACATCAATGATAATACAATCCATTAACTGATTTAATGTCTTGCATTTCGGTGATCAACTTATCATCTTCAAACATTCAATCAGTTACATGTCATCAATCTCTCCCTTTGGCATAGATGGAAACATACTACATTATCATACTATACTATTACTAATACAATATGAAATATACAGGCTCATCAAGGTTTCCTAATGTAACTATTACAAATGTTTGGCTCTCGGTAAGCTCAAAAATAGCTTAGATTTGTTTCATGCAGAGTGATTGTCTTCAATCTTTAATCCCTTCAATGGATAAATGTATTATCTGATATCTCTATTATGATATGTGCCCTGCCTTGACTATTCCTTTTCTTGATAATCTCTTTTTCCTTTTACAGCAATCTTTCTCTTTGTCTGAACTCTCTCCCTTTGTTACTTCTCTCCCTTAGATGGATATTTCATGTGTAATCAATTTCTCTCCCTTAGAATATTGATTAACTCTTCCTTTCTAATTCTCAGGAACTTCTCTTCATGGATAATGATATAATCTATCCATTTATCATATCTCTCCATTTATGTGATATGGAATCATCTCTCCTTTTGATAATGAGATCGTCTCTCCCTTTGTATGATAAAGAAAATCTCTCCCTGATGATAATGAGAACATCTCTCCCTTTGACAACAATGCCAAACAAACATACTTCTCCTTGTTTTATCATCTATATCATGTTTCATTCCTTTGCATAATATATTCCTTGACTTGAATTTCCCTATCCATCAGTAATACAATGTCTCTAGTTTTCAGTGTAGATATGTACCTTGCTATGTACAGATATATCTTTTGTTGTTTATCTCAGTGTTTGCATCAACATGACTTATCTTCAGATTTGGTATAGGCTGATCCAACTTCCTAGTCAGATTACTGACTGATAGACAAGGGTTGAACCCCTAGTCTCTATCTCAGGTACTCAAATGTATCCTTCGGTAATGGCTTGGTGAATATATCAGCTAACTGTTCCTTTGATTGAACATATTCCAGTGTCACTTCCTTTTCTTGCACTTGTTCTCCCAGATAGTGATACTTGATATCAATATGCTTAGTCTTAGCATGCATGACTGGATTCTTAGAAATTTTTATTGCACTAGTATTATCATAATAGATAATTAATGGTTCAAGGATCTTCATATTCATACCTTCCAACATTTTTTTGATCCATGCAATATTAGAGAAATTTGCAGCAACAACCACATACTCTTCTTCTGCAGTTGACTGACAGATGCATCCTTGCTTCTTGCTAATCCATGTGATAAGTCTATCACCCATAAAGAATGCTCATCCAGTTGTTCTCTTTCGTTCATCAATGTTTCCAGCCCAATCAGCATCTGTATAGACTTTTAGCTCAAATTTTCCTTCTCTTTTGTACCATAATCCATAGTCCTCAATGTTCTTCAGATATCTCAAAATTCTCTTAACAACATTCATATGTGATTCTTTGGGATTAGCAGAGAATCTTGCAACTATTCCAACTGCATGTGCTATATCTAGTCTGGTGTGAACAACATACATTAGTTTTCCAATCATTGATCTATATAAGGTATGATTTACCTCATTGGATTTGTCTTCTTTTGTCATCTTACATCTGGTAACCATAGGTGTTCCAACTGGTTTGGAATCTTCCATCTTGAATATCTTTAGCACTTCCTTGATGTATTTGGACTGAGTGATGTAAATGCCTGCATCTTGTTGAAGAATCTATAGACCAAGAAAGAATTTGATCTCCCCAAACATAGACATTTCAAATTATTTTCTCATTTCATTGGCAAAGGATTTACATAACAATTCATTTCCCCCAAAAATGATATCATCAACAAAAATTTCAGCAATCAAAATATTGCCATCGATATCTTCTTTTAATTATAGATTGCTATTTTCACTTGTTCTATCAAATTTTATCATAATGACATATGAGTGAAGTCTTTCATATGAGGCTCTAGGTGCTTGTTTCAATCCATACAAGGATTTATGTAATCTACATACCATGTTTCTTTTGTTTGGATTAACAAACCCTTCTGGTTGTTCAATGTACACCTCTTCTTCAAGTATTCCATTTAGGAATGCAGATTTGACATCCATCTGGTATACCTTAAATCCTTTAAATGCAGCATAAGCAAGTAAGATTATAACTCCTTCTAGTCTAGAAATGGGTGCATAGGTTTCACCATAATCAATACCCTCTTCTTGTGCATACCCCTTGCATACTAATCTTACTTTGTTTCTAGTGACTTCGCCATTCTCATTTAGCTTGTTTCTGAATATCCATTTTGTACCAATGACATTCTTGTCATCTGGTCTCGGTACTAGTGTCCATGTATTTTTCTTCTCAATCTATTATATCTCTTCATTTATAGCACTGACCCATTCTTCATTCTCAAGTGCATTGTAAACAGATTTAGGCTCAAAATCACAAAGTAAACATCTTGTTTTTAGTGACTTACTTCTTGTTCTTGTTCCAGCCTTCTTGTCTCCTATGATTTGATTGTGTGGATGATTTCTTCTGACATACTTGGCAAGTTTCGGTTCAGCTATGTGTTCATCATTCTGATCAACTTCTTGACCTTCATTCTCATCTTCATTGTTCGGAACATCATCTTGATTATTATCCTGATTTTTGGTAATTGCAACCTGATGCTTAGGTGCAATGTTTTGATGCTCAGGAGCGACATACTATTTCTCGGGTAGAGTGTCAGGTTCTGTATAAACAAACCTGTTGTAGTCCTCTGGTTCCTTTTTGCTTTCCTTATCATTCTTTTCTACAAATTCATCTATTTTCACATTTGCACTTTCAATGATTTTGTTAGATGACTTTTTAAGAAATTTATAAGCCTTTTTTTTGGTTGAGTACCCTAGAAAGATACCTTCATCACTTTTGGAGTCAATTTTTCCATTTCTATCATCCTTCAAAATATAACATTAACTACCAAAAATTATGAAGTAACTTACATTGGGTGTATGACCATACCAAAGCTCGTATGGTGTCTTATTTGTGTCCTTCTTCAATTGTACTTTATTTAATGTGTAGATAGCAGTATTGACAGCTTCCCTCCAAAACTTTTGAGTGATGCTTTTCTCAATCATCAATGTTCTTGCACAGTCAACAACTGATCTATTTCTCCTCTCAGCAACTCCATTTTGTTGTGGTGTTCTTGGTACAAAAACTTGTCTTTTAATTCCATGCTCATTGCAATAGTCAATGAATTATATTGAAGTAAATCCCCCTCATCTATCTGACCTTAAGCATTTCAATTTATTTTCACTTTGTTTTTATACCATTGCTTTGTACCATTTAAACATCTTGAATGCTTCTGATTTATCTTTTAAAAACACGTCTGTCATCATTCTAGAGTAATCATTAACAAAGAGAATAAAATGCCTATCTCCATAGTAGCTCTTTGTCCTCATCAGTCCACATAGATCTGTGTGGACTAATTCTACAATTTCATTAGATGTGTGGGTTTTACTCTTGAAACTAGACTTTGTCATCTTACCTTTTTTACAATTCTTGCACATGATATGCTCGGGCTTAGTCATTATCGGTAAGCCTATGACATTCCTTTTGTTGCTTATTTTTATCATGTTGTCAAAGTTCACATGACACAATCTTTTGTGCCACAACCATATGTCTTTGTTTCTATCTATTAAACAAGTGGTGTTAGTGTCATCAAGATAGAAAAGGTTACCTTTTGTCTGCTCACCGGTACCAATCAACCTTCTTGATTCATTGAAGATCTTTGCCTTCTTATTTTCAAATGCTACTCTATGACCTGAATTGTTTAGCTATGAAACACTTGACAAATTGTAATTCAATCCTTTAACCTAGTAAGCATTTTCACATTTTATCAGGTTATTCAACATTATGGTTCCATTACCTTCAACTGGACAAGGTGTATCATTTCCCATTCTTACTGAACCACCATTATAGTATTCAAAAGTCTCAAACTTTTTTTTATCACTGGTCATATGATGAGTACAACCACTATCTATGATCCAGACATCATTTTTACTAACTTTAGATATGAGTGAAGTTTTTACATACCTTTCTTCATCTTCATCTGAATCATCCCTCATGGCTTCAAATACCATCTCAATGTCTTCTTCTGATTTGGTGTCAGTGTCTTCAGCTCTATTGTCAGCTAGGTAACAAGCGTTCTTCCCTTTGTCCTTTTAGTCTCAGGTATATCTCTTGCCAAATTTTCGGTTGCTTCGATAATCCCTGTTATCACCTCTATCAAACTTCTTCTCATATGATCTGTCATTACCTCTATCATCTTTTCTTCAGTTTGGACATCTTGCAGCAAAGTGTCCAACCTCTTTACAATTGAAACATACAAGTGGTAATTTACCTTTATATTTACCTTTGCCTCTCTGCAATCTTGTTGTCATTAGTACTTCAATCTCATCAAGTCATTGTTCTACATTATCACTTTCACTATCATTTCTAATAGCATGTCTATGACTTGAATTACTTATCTTTAAAGAAGATTTGAATGCAGATTATATAGATGGTAACACACTATTATCAAAGTTGTTCATCTCAAATGAAATTAGTCTACCAATCAGACTATCTAGAGTAACTGTATTGTTTGCAACTGCTCTCATTTCTTTAATAGAAGAAACTCTAATAGCATAAACAAGCAATAAGGTTCTTAAGATTTTTCTTACCATTGTCTCCTCTTCAAGTACACCTCCAACTCCTCGGATAGAATTTACTACCTCTTTGATTCTGCAGCTATACTGTGTAATGTTTTCTCCTTCTTTCATCCTTAGGTTATCAAACCTCCCTCTTAGGCTTTCTACCTTTTCTTTAGTACATTAGCATCTCCTCCATGTACCAGCTTCAACTTATCCCACATTTTCTTTGCAGAGGTGCAGGTTTTGACATCTTCAAAATCTGCATCGGAGATTGATGATGAAAGTTCTATCATCATGCAATTATGCTCATGCTTAACTCTTAATTTCTCAAGAGTATGAGGTCCTGTAGGAAACACATATTCAGTATCTAAGTATTGAACAACATAATTTCCAATACCTGATAGGTGGAGTCTTATTCTGCTTTGCCATGATACAAAGTTGTCTTTATTCAACTTGAGCACATCTCGTATGTTCATCTTGTGATCTTTTTCTTGATTTGTTAAACTCCCTTTCTAAGCACACAAGATCTGATACCAATTGTTAGTAATAACTGAGAGGGGAGATGAATCAGTGGCCTCAAAAATATTCCAATAATCAACCCAAAAAACTTAGTACCACAATATCAAGCCTCTAGTTATCTTTAGTCCTATAAGATGAATGCCTCCAAATACTTTTATTAAATTACTACTGCTTAGAATGCTTTGTAAAATCTTCTATTGTATGTTTACCGAATAGAAGTCTATTAATTTACCGAAAGACAGTAAATTATCTAGAGTATACCGATCAATCCAATTAAGTTAAGTGTAATGTAAAACACTAAAGTAATGACTCATAAACACATTGACACATAGATTTTTAATGTGGAAACCATGTTAAGGGAAAAACCACTTGGGACCGGTAACCCAAAATTTTCACTCTTTTGAAGTGAGCTCGGTGAAGAGCCAACCCTGTTAAAGGTTACAAACACATTGTTAGGTGTGACCTTGTT
>MU227244.1:13109584-13120453 GCA_018584345.1 Thuja plicata | reverse complement strand
TAGGTATCTGGCATCTCATGCTATCTTCATGATCAAACTTTTTGATACTCCTTGGGATGTATCTCAATATAGAAAGGATCTTTAAATCCTTCTTGGTTAAGAGACTTTCTGAATCAATGGTTAAACTGAAACAGTATGATTTGTTCACATATACAACTTATACTTGAATATTTTCAGATCTATTGTAATCTCATAAAACTATTATGATCAATATAACTCTATTTATACCTTTGCTCCACTTTGATTATGCTCAGTGATGTTGTGCTTTGTTTCTTGGTGTCTGTAGAAAACTTTAGCTCTTTCCTCAGCTTGTTGATCAGGACTGTATGAAGTTTCTCTTCATCAATTTCTATTTAGCATCCTCTTTTTCATTCACTCCCATTCATCCGTAATGAATCAAGTTTGTCTCTTAAATAGACATGATATCACCGTTGTTAGGTTCTTGGTTTTCTTGAACTTGGCATGATCCACAATTCTTGCCAATTAGATTTAAATAAAAACTCTTGTTTTATCTCGCTGAGATCTTCTTGCCAACTGGAAAAAATAGATTTAAATCATTTACTTATCTTTGGCTTATCTTGTTGATGAAAACAATGATAACTACCAGTTAACTCTATATTTAGCTCTGCCAGCTAGATTTTTTGTCATTTTTGAACTCAAGTTAATTTCGGTGTTTAACTCTTTGATAGCATCGGTCAACACTCCAGTTCTCCTCGGGCTTCTCCTTCGGTTTACAGTATGTTTCTAGCCGTTGGGTATGCTTGTGATTGTGCTCATCGGTAATTCTCATCGGTGTTCTTGCTTGAGCATCACTGTGACTTGACTTTCGGTAATCTCTATCCTTCGGGTTTCACTGACCATCGGTGTTTGTAGTCACATTGTGAATACTTGTCTTTTATGCATTACAGAAAGCATAATTTTTTCTCTTTGACTCTCTGAAGTCTTTGACACTTTGATTATAACTGATTAGATTATATCAAGTTGACATCAATGATAGTACAATCCATTAAGTGATTTAATGTCTTGCATTATCCTTCTGCATTTCAGTGATCAACTTATCATCTTCAAACATTCAATTAGTTGCATGTCATCAATGAGTACATAGGTCATACACAAAGCTAGGTGGTTAGATGAGAAATTCAAATTATGTAAGGACACTTTTCCCCTTGGGACTATTGTATTTTTCATTGATTTTTCTAAGAATTATACACTAAAACCTCAAAATGAAGTGCAACCTATGCATTACCAATCTACACAAGTTATTATTTTCTGTACACATAGAATTCATGCATGTACATGATAGTACATAGTAGGACAAAAGGTTTATAAGAGAGTATCACTTCTATATTAGTGATGATCGTACTCATTTGTCAAAATTTGTGCAAGGATGTTTTATAGTTTTCTATGATGAGGGAAAGAGATATAAGATACAACCAACACATAATATGGTCGAAAAATTTCACCTCACAATTCAAGAATGCAAGGATGTTATAATGGTTGACTAGGATGCATGTGACAAGTGGTGTAAAATATTTTTTGGATTTCATTAAGGCAGGGCATGGAAAGGGAGAGCATGATGGTGCGGGAACAGGTGTATAAAGATCTCTTTCTAGAGAGGAATTAAAGTACGAAGGTGGCGCATTATTAATAGATGCAGAAATGATTGTGCAATGGTGTAACTCTACGATGGGACCAGGTAATGCAGTTAATTCTATGGTTTGTAGATAATTTTGGTTGATACACGAATCTAACATTGAAAAATATCTAGATTTTTGTACACTTACAAGATCAAGTGGCATGCATTCGTTTAGAATTTCAAATGCAACATCATTAGCTATGTATGCTAGACATATTGCATGTTTTTTCTCTTCATGTATGAATTTTGTGTAGCACGAATGTGAATCAAAAAAGTGGGTTGACCAATGGTCTTGTAAACCTTTGTAACCCCACGATACATATCAGCTTCCTAGAGCACTACAATTGAACCAGATTGAAGCATCAGTGGATTTTGACCATGTATATGACCTAGTTGAACCAGGTAATTTATCAATTTATTACTTAAAGGTAAAATCAATTTAAACTCATTTTATTACACTTTACGTTCATTTTGGTATTAACTTATCCTTCTATAAAATGTAGGTCATCTGTATGAAGTTATTGCAGACGAGAACAACGAAGAAGGAACATATTACTCTTTGTATCATCGTATTGAGGCCAAAAAGAAATTGACAACTACAGTCATTGATAGAGAGGGTGTTGAGTACCCAATAGGATATGTTGTTGTGACGTTGAGATGGCTTAGAAGGTACCCTAAAAAAAAGTCTAACCTATAGTTTTTTTAGAACTTTGAGACCTCTTAAACTCATTTCATTACACTTTATGTTGATTTTGGTATTAACTTATCCTTTTATAAAATGCAGGTACCCTATCAAAAATTCTAGTGCGTGGTTGTTTGAGGACTTTGAGACACATAGACATATTCTTCATTAATCTAACATTGTTGAAACAAATGTTCAATTGATTAAGTATCGTGGTAGACCTCCTAACAAGAATTTATGGAAAGTTTGTGAATCTTACCTAGAGGCAATAATTGACAAAATAAGGGTTAGAGCTGATCTGAATGGTTCACTTGATTAATTTTGGGCCATCTAGAAGAATGATTCTACAAAATAGTAGAATAATTTTGACAATTTTGTATATGTATATTGTGAAATGTTGTAACCTTTCCTTTTTGTATATATCAATGGCCATAAGGTTAATTTATATGATCTCAGTAGGACTTTGAAAAATACTTGGGGAGATAAAGTCCAAGATTATATGGAAAAGAGGGATGGACCGATGGGTGAGCAATGGTGCTGGAAAGAAATTGATAAATGTGGGCTGGATGAGGCTCAAAAGGAACAGTGGGAAAATATTATAGGAGAAAGACATATTTCCCTCTGTGATGACCAAGATGAAATCTTATGGTGTGCTGCTAAAAGTGGACAATATTCTGCAAAACTTGGCTACAACTTACTTGCAAGGGATGAGGATATTGTGGGATAGCCCTATAAATTATGCTGGGACAAAGATTGCTTGCCAAAGGTAGGGGCATTTGTGTGGTTGGAAATCCAAAAGAAAATTCTAACAGGAGAGTGAAGGAAAAGTACGGTTTTATTGGCCCAAGCACATGTCATGTTAGAGTAATCATTAGTTTGCTTATTAATTAAATCATGTTGATTTAATTAATTAAGTTATTACTCTTTAGTGCTTAAGCTTTCTCTTAGGGGCATTAATAATTAATTCTTTCATTAATTATTAATGTACAACCTAGCTTTTTTAGGCTTTAGGGTTTTGTTCACCTTTATAGGTTGAACCTTTTAATTCTTTTTTCATTAACTCGAATTATAATTTAGCTCTCACATTTTGAGTAACTTCTGAGTTCTTCTTTTTCCCTTTTTCTGCTTCTCTCTTGTAACAGGTTATTTGAATGCAGGTGTTCTTGGCGTTCTGTGGATTTGTATCTCTCAAATCCTACATGGTATCAGAGCCACACTACTGCTGCCTAGTCTGGGGTTTGTGAAGCTGTGATTCGAGGGCAAAAACCACAGCTTCTCTGGGGTTTCTTCTTCATTCTGGAAGAGATGCTTTTTTCTAGAGAACTTTGAGAAAAAAAGGATGCTGCCATCACGCTCAGAACGCCCGGGAGAGTCAATTTTCATATAAAGTTCACCATTTTTGGCCACAGTGACCTCTGGGAAAAAATTTCTCTCTCCCAGGCCGTACGGCTCAAATTTTGAGGTGAAAAATTAAAAATATCTATATTAAAAAAATCAATTTTTATTGATTTTTGTGTTAAAAAATAACACATGCAGTGTTAATGGGCGCCGTCGTTACTTAACCACTAGTGGTTAACCTCTAGCGGTTAGGGTTAAACCCTTAAACCTTTTGGAGCAGTTTTGGTATTTTGGCCATATCTTGAGCATACGACATCGGATTTTTGACTTCCTTATATTTTCGGAAAGCTATTTTTGAGATCTATCTAATTATGTAGGTTTGATTTTATGGTTTTGCATTTTTGATGTCTTTTTTCATTCAAAGTCAGAAATTGTGTTTTTCACTCTCAGGGGCATATCTTTTGCGTCCAAACTCCATTTTGTGCAAACGAATAGGCGTTGAAAAGGTGTTGTAGTGATCTTTCTATATTTACTGTCTATTTCATCATAAAATTTTCCAAGTAAATTTTATTCATCTTTGTGTGTTTTTACACTTTGCTCATTTACTTGGACGTTCTGGCACCTACATGGGTTCTGTTTGCATGGGATGGGTTATATTAATTTGATCTAAATGCAGTAAGGTCATATTTCTCATTTTGTTTCATTTGAGGAGTTATCATGGGTTTTTCTACTCACCCTTCAGTTTTTATCTAGAATGGGATAATTACGAGTCATGGGCAAAGGGTATACTTACACATTGTAGGTGGCTTAATATTTTGCGTTATTTGTATGATCTCATACCCAAACTAGCCACTTCAGAGGGAAACCTAGCATGGGATATTATTAGAGATCACATAGTAGGACTTATAGTGTCTAGTGTTGATCATGACACTGTGTTGGCTATATCAAACATGGATTATCCTCACCCACTTTGGACACATCTTTGGGAGATCTATAGAGACCCTAATCTCTCTCCATTCCCAGAGGATCCTGCTTCAGATTATCTCATACCCATTGCTTGGAGAGAGAATACACCCTTTGATCATGAATATACTTTAGAGGAGCTTGAGTATTTAGACACCCTTACATGTTCTGATGGATCAGAGGCTTGTCTCATAGTTCCCACTCTTTAGACTAAGACTTCATCAGCATCTCCTATTGCTCCTGATTCTATGCAGCAGGGAATTATACATCTTCCAAACATAGATACTTTGGACTCTTATGTTGCAGACATATCTTTCTTGTGTTTTGAGTCTTATACTATAGATTTGAAGGATTATTTTGAGGACATTCATCTCCTCTACCTTGACAGTCAGGTTATCACTATTCGCCCACCATTATCTGTGCATTCAGCAGTTGCATTTTAGGATTCTCCACATCAGTTTGGATTTGGCATCATTTGTTTTAGTTCAGACGGAGAGATTCTTCAACATTCGATCATGGCACACATCCTGAGATAGATTGGTTCATCACTCCTCACAAGGTTTCTTCGACATCATCCTTTGGATTCGTTTCTTCCCAAGGGGAGGAGTATCATTTTCCGCTTCAGGATCTCCTTTTGGATTCTACATCAGGCATCTACCATTGTGACAAGAGTTTCTTCATTCTAGGGGGACTTTGGTGTCTCATCCCTCTCTCATGGGGGGGCTGGTTGTACTTATGGTCTTGAGAGAGTCTCTTGAGCCATTTCCATTTATTTTCTTCTTTTTTCTATCTCTTTTTGGAGAGGGGTTTTTCCCACTGGGTTTTCTTCTTTGTCTCCGATTTATAGGGATTTCCTTGTATTGGGTACCTATTCAGGCCTTGTTGTCGAGACCCTTTTTTCCTACTTTCATCGCTATGCTAGGTTTGCTTACCCCCTATGCTTAGCTTAAGAGGGGGGTTGTTAAAGTAATCATTAGTTTTCTTATTAATTAAATCATGTTGATTTAATTAATTAAGTTATTACTCTTTAGTGCTTAAGCTTTCTCTTAGGTACATTAATAATTAATTCTTTTATTAATTATTAATGTGCAACCTAGCTTTTTTAGGCTTTAGGGTTTTGTTCACCTTTATAGGTTGAACCTTGTAATTATTTTTTTATTAACTCGGATTATAATTTAGCTCTCACATTTTGAGTAACTTCTGAGTTCTTCTTTTTCCCTCTTTCTGCTTCTCTCTTGTAACAGGTTATTTGCATGCAGGTGTTCTTGGCATTCTGTGGATTTGTATCTCTCAAATCCTACATGTCCAATGTGTAAAAATGCTTGTGAGGATGTGGATCACTTGCTTGTTCAATATACAGTAGCCCGTAAATGTTGGGATATTGTTAGAAGGAAGTTAAATTGGATTGGGCCATTACCAAATCTTCTTTTGGATCTATTCAAATGTTGTATGATTCACACTTAGAAATCAAATTTATCCAAATTATAGATAGTATGCCCATCCATTGTAATATGGGAGCTGTGGAAGGCAAGAAATAAAAGGATTTTCCAAGATGTAGTAGAAACAGAGGAACAGATTTTGAATCGGATTGATGTATCTATTGAGGAAATAATGAGCTCAACGATTAGTAATAAAAGTCCTAGCTCAATTTTCTCCCTATGGGATAGGAATGTGCATTTGTCTTGGCCGGGAATTAAAATCAGATATAACAATGATGGTAATACAGTGTTAAAAGGGAAAACTTGCAGGGAGGATGTTGTTTGGATCCCTCCGGATTCTGGTTGGGTCAAAGTTAATTTTGATGGTTGCTCAAAAGGAAACCCAGGTATATCGGGAGCAGGTGCAATAGCTCAAGATTCGAAAGGTAACACTCTAGCTATGGCTACAATCAAATTACAAGAGGGCACAAATAATTTGGCAGAAATACAAGCAGCCCTACTAGCGGTGAAGCTTGGGAGGAGGATTGGATTACAAAAAGTGCAAATTGAAGGTGATTCAAAAATAGTAATTGATGCGATAAAAAAAAAAACTCTTACACTTGGCGAATTCAAAATATTTTAAGGGAGGTCTATCAAGTATTAAATCAATATAATGATTTCAAAATAACTCACACATTGAGGGAAGGTAATCATGAAGCTGACAAATTGGCAAATTGGGCATGCACATTTACTTTACCCCACGATATTGTTTGGGAAGATATGAGTAAGATTACCATTAATGATGATTGAACATGTTCGCAGTATTAGAACATAGGTGGAGGAAAGCTTGAAAGATCACACACTTCAACCGGCGGTGAAAGGAGAGAGTGCATGATGTCATAGTGAGGATGGATTTGTCTTATGGATTTGGATGGGACGGGTCTGGAGGTGTCTTAATGATCGCCAATGGATTTCTAATAAAAATTTAAATCTAATAAAGTGGATGGATTAAGATGCAAGCAAAGCTAAAATGTTTAAATAAACCAGTGTCGAGAAATACAATCACTTACTATTGTGGTGATCGAGAAGTTTGAAGTTGCAGTCGAGAGATAAAAATGTGAAAGAGTGGAAAATGGAGGCGAACTTTAGCGTTGACATGAAAAAATCAAATGAAGGCTTTCAAAGGGCCAGCTAGCCGAGAAAGGATTCGGGGATTACTTAAGATAAAATCTGATGAAATGGTGGATGCGGTAATCGTTGCGATAGGGGAATAATTCCAAGAAAGAAAGATTAAACGATGCACGAATCTGGATTGCATCTCAGTTTTCATAGCATGGGGTTTGGAAATTAATAGGAGTGTTGAGGAATTGAGTAGGGTTACCAGGGCTTTGTTCGAAGGAGATGTTTTAGAGCAGTTGGATTCCATCCTGGAATGGGCTATTCTAGGGATTGGGTTTGATATTTTAGAGTGTTTTGAAGATGATGAGGAGGGTAAAAGAAATGGGCTCATCCCATTCCTGAGGTGGAGAGCCAATGCAAATAGACCCATGATGTTCAGCAGAGCGGTGGAGGGGTGGCAAAGGGTTGTAGCTGAAATGGCGCTATAGAATGCACGAGCCAGGACAATTGCAAACTTCTTTAATCTGGGTGTGCCTCGCAAACAAAAAAACAAGAGAGGCAGTCACAAGCATGCAGACGTGGCGAACTAATTAGGAAATGAAGCTTCAAATTTGGTTTTTTTAATGTCAACTGGGATGGAGGATATACAAAAAGGTTTATGTGCAGACCCAGTCACGTGTTAATAGCGGAAGTAGTGGATGTGGACAAAGGTGCAGACGTCAATAGATGTATTTTTGATGTTTGAATTATGTATTTAATGTTTCTATCTTTTTGTAACTGGACTCATGGTTATAGTTAGTAGAATTATAGATGGACTTATAGAAAATATAGATTGAAAAGATGGGTAAATGCCCGATTTTACTATTAGAAGGCAAATATTGATGGATGATGAAATGATGTATTTTGCTCTACTTATATATATATATATAAACCTTACTGACCAAAAAAAAAAAAGGTTCTCTATAAGCATATTTGGAGGCCAAAGTTTGTATATATAAATGGTAATGAGCTGTAATGTGCATATTTAGATGCCAAATTTTGTATATATAAATAGTAATGAGCTATCATGTGCATATTTAGATGATAATTTTTGTATATATAAGTGGCCATGGGGTTGATTTGTAAATATTGAGAGGCCAAATTTTGTATCGTTACATTTGTATATCCTAATGTGTACCATTTGATTATAAATACATAAATGAATTTTGTATTGTATCATTCATGATATAATAAAGTGCAAAAAATGTTGTCATTATGCAAAGTACAAAAAATGTTGTCTTCATTCCTCCATGTGGTAATTATGAATCTTTGAAGACCTATTTCATGTTAATGCTCAAAATAAGGTCTTCAGACCATTTTGATGTTTTAAATTCAATGTAAGGTGTCATGATGGTTAAGGGATTGAATAGGACAAACCTCTCAAATTTGCATTACAAATGAGAAATTCAATCACAGAAATGAAAATGAGTCATTTTTCCACTCCAAAACTGTCCTAAGGAAATTGTCATGTACCTTCATATTTAGTTAGCAGTTTGAGAAATCCATTGGGTAGTTACATGGAACATGAAATGCATAAAGCGTGAGCTTGTTCCTTCAAGGAATCAAGCTTGCTGGAGGAGATAATCTGTGGGTATATTTATATGTAAATTTAAAATTGATCAACCTCTCTCTAGGGTAAGTGCACAAAGATGGGGGACCAAAAAGGGGGTATAAGATGCCACTTTTTTCTGAAATCAGAAAATTTTGAACTTCAACGAGAAATTGAGGATATTTAGACTCAAAATTTCAAAATGTGACAAAGCCAAGAGTTGTTCTACTCCAAATCTAGTTTCTAAACTACTAATTTATTTTAGAAATGGTGGATATTAAGGCCCTCAAAAAGGGGGAGCACAAAAAGTGGTCCTATTTTTTGTGAAAAAGCATAACATAGCGTCTGGTGTGCTCCCCCTAAAATGTTAACTTTTAAAAAAAAAAAAACAATCGCTCCAGTGAGAAATTAGCTAACACCACCTAGTTTATCTAGGATTTCTCTACTAATTTTTTTATGAAAGTATGATTTTTGGCGATTTACCGAAGTGGACACATCTTGAAAACATGAAATTTTTGTGTGCTCCCCCTAGAAATCATTGAAAACTAATCGAAAATCAAAACTTTTTTTTTTAAAGTGTGTAGAATGGAGTCTAGTTTCTGAAAATGTAATTTATTTCAAGATTCTATGAACGACCCAAAATCTAAGCCCAAATGAATACACGTTGGTTTTTGACAACAATCAGACATACTTACAAAAGAAATTAGAGATGAAAAGCTTAACATAATGAGAATTCAAAATAAATTATATGGTTAGATAGCTAACATAGAGATCTACAATATCATGACGTCTGATTTTATCATTATTGAACCACGTACAAACCTGATGGGGAGAACACAAGAAAAAATGTTTTTTTTTAAGGTTTGTTGGAAAACACGTCTCAGACCTGTTTGAATCCTCCAAGGCTTTGGGTTGGATCTCCAAGGAAAATCCAAGCCTTAGGCTTGGTAAACTTTAATGTAGTTAAAAGCACGCACACGCTAGCGCTTTGTAAATTTATGGTTTACATAGCGTGTACACTCTATGTAAACCATAACAAACTCCTTGAGAGAGAGAGAGAAGGGTGAGAGAGAGAGAGAGAGGTGAGAAGGTGAAAGACATAGGTGAGAAGGGGGAGAGAGTTACGAAGGTGTGTGTGTGTGTGTGTGTGTGTGTGTGTGTGAGAGAGAGAGAGAGGTCCTATGACACCTTATTACACCTTATGACCCATTAGGAAGCCTAAGATTATATCTTAGGGGTCGTAAGGTGTCTTAAGGGGTCATAGGACCCATTAATGACTCGTATGACCCCTTATCACACCTTACGACCCATTAGGAAGACTAAGAGTATATCTTATGGGTCATAAGGTGTCTTAAGGGGTCCTAGGACCCATTAAATGACACCTTACGACCCATTAGGAAGCTTAAGAGTACATCTTAGGGGTCATAAGGTGTCTTAAGGGGTCTTAGGACCCATTAATGGGTCCTACGGCCCCTTATGACATGTTACGACCCATTAGGAAGCCTCAGAGTACATCTTGTAGAAGTTGATAAATGCAACTTCACCCAAGATCACCTGCATGCAAGACTATTACATAAATAGAAGCAAAAGACAGAAGATAGAAGAAACAGCTATGGCGGCCAAAAGGCCAGAGACTGAAAAACCATGTTGAAAGAAATGATTTCTATATTCAAATATGATGAAAAGATTACAATCTCCGTGTTATGAAAACTAATAAGTGAATCCTTATAAAAGGAAACATGAAACCCTAAAAGGGAAACCCTAAGGTTAGCTGAAGCAAACTAGAGTGAATAGAAAAGTTACTAATTAGATCATAATGATTTAATTTAGTAACCCGAAAGACTATTACTCTAACACCCCCCCTTAAGATAAGCTTAGGGAGAAGCCAAACCTAGGAAGCTACTACAGAAAGCAGGAAAGAAGGGTCCCGGCAACTAGGCCTGATCAGGTACCCAAAACAAGAAAGGGAAAAGATGTCCCAGAGAGAGGAACAAGAATAGAGCAAGAAGCATCTCCGAAGCATGAACTGAAAACTCTGTCAGAAGAGACTGTTGGAACCCCCACTGAAGTGCATGACCAGGTAGAGAAGACAAATGTCTGAAGAGCTGATCAATCAAACCAGGAA
>MU227244.1:13095708-13106584 GCA_018584345.1 Thuja plicata | reverse complement strand
CCTAAGGGGTCCTACCATTCATTAATGGCTCCTACGAACCTTTATAACACCTTACAACCCATTAGGAAGCCTAAGAGTACATCTTAGGGGTCGTAAGGGGTCTTATGGTGTCCTAAGAGATAGTAATATGCCCTATGACCCCTTGAGACCCATTAATGTGTACTAGGAACCCTAAGATGTATTCTTAGGGCTCCTAAGGGGTTGTAAGGTGTCTTAAGGGGTCCTAGGACCCATTAATGGGTCCTACAACCCCTTATAACACCTTACCACCCATTTGGAAGCCTAAGAGTACATCTTAGGGGTTGTAAGGTGTCTTAAGGGGTTTTAGGACCCTACAACCCCTTATGACACCTTACGACCCATTAGGAAGCTTAAGAGTACATCTTAGGGGTAGTAACGTGACTTAAGGGGTCCTATGATACCTTATGACACCTTAAGACCCATTAGGAAGCCTAAGAGTATATCTTAGGGGTTGTAAGGTGTATAAAGGGGTCCTAAGACCCATTAATGGGTCCTTCGACCCCTTATGACACCTTACGACCTATTAAGAAGCCTAAGAGTACATCTTAGGGGTCGTAAGGTGTCTTAAGGGATCTTAGGACCCATTAATAGGTCCTACGACACCTTATGACATGTTACGACCCATCAGGAAGCCTAAGAGTACATCTTAGGGGTTGTAAGGTCTCTTAAGGGGTCCTAGGACCCATTAATGGCTCATACAACCCGTTATGACACCTTTTGACCTATTAGGAAGCCTAAGAGTACATCTTAGGGGTCGTAAGGGGTCTTATGGTGTCCTAAGAGATAGTAATATATCCTATGACCCCTTGAGACCCATTAATGTGTACTAGGAACCCTAAGATGTATTCTTAGGGCTCCTGAGGGGTTGTAAGGTGTCTTAAGGGGTCTTAGGACCCATTAATGGGTCCTACAACCCCTTATAACACCTTACCACCCATTTGGAAACCTAAGAGTACATCTTAGGGGTTGTAAGGTATCTTAAGGGGTTTTAGGACCCTACAACCCCTTATGACATCTTACGACCCATTAGGAAGCTTAAGAGTACATCTTAGGGGTAGTAAGGTGACTTAAGGGGTCCTATGACCCCTTATGACACCTTACGACCCATTAGGAAGCCTAAGAGTATATCTTAGGGGTTGTAAGGTGTCTTAAGGGGTCCTAAGACCCATTAATGGGTCCTACGACCCCTTATGACACCTTACGACCTATTAGGAAGCCTAAGAGTACATCTTAGGGGTCGTAAGGTGTCTTAAGGGATCTTAGGACCCATTAATGGGTCCTATGACACCTTATGACATGTTACGACCCATCAAGAAGCCTAAGAGTACATCTTAGGGGTCGTAAGGTCTCTTAAGGGGTCCTAGGACCCATTAATGGCTCATACGACCCGTTATGAAACCTTTTGACCTATTAGAGAGTACATCTTAGGGGCCGTAAGGTTTTCTAAAGGGTCATAAGACCCATTAATGAATCCTACAACTCCTTATGAACCCTTACAACCCCTTAGGAAGCCTAAGAGTACATCTTAGGGGTTGTAAGGTGTCTTAAGGGGTTGTAGGACCCATTAATGGGTCATACGACCCCTTATGACACCTTACAACCCATTAGGAAGCCTAAGAATACATCTTAGGGTTCGTAAGGTAGGGCAGAGCAAGGGAAAGAAAGAGAGTAAGAGAGTGAGAAGAATAGAAGGAGAGAGGAAGAGAAGATGAGAGAGAGGGAGAGAGAGAAAGGTGAGAACAAGAAGAGAGAGATTAGACTGTGTGTGTGTGTGTGAGCTCTCTCTCTCTCTCTACCCTTCTCATGATGCCACCCTCTATCTCTCCACTTCTCTCCCTCTATTTCTTCCTTTCTTACCCTTTCTCTCTCTCTCCTCCCTTGTCACCCCCTCTCTCCCTTTATCATTTTGTGTTTCTAACATAGGGCGTATACCCTATAGCGCGTACGCCCTAAAGCGCGCACACGCTATACCATGCATGCGCTATGGTTTGAATTGCCCAAGCATAAGACTTGGGCAATCCAAGCCATAGCGCGTGCGCGCTATAGTGCGTACGCACTATGCTCTTTTGGGGACCAAAAAGGAATTTGGCACCTTTTTGGTCCCCTATCTTCGTGCATATACCCTCTACCACTTGTCATGATTTTGTATTCCTAATTTTTTCTCACTTTCTTCCCTTTTTCTTATGTTCTATGGTCTGTACGGTGGAGGTTAGACGCAAAATTCCATTGCATTCAATAAAGGAGTAAGTTAGCAACATTTCAGTTTTGGTTTGACACAAAAACATTAAGAATTGTGGATTTTATAAGCATTTTATTGATTGCAAATGGGATCATAAAGATGCTTTAATAAACCAGTACCTTCGTTAGTCAGGCAACATCTGGGTTCATTTGGTCGACTATGGCATGTTTGGGAATTGACAGGCTCCATTTAAACTCGATTCTCTGGAAGCAATTATATTTGTCAGAGAAGATACACCCATTGGATCTGCAATATTTTTATACTCACTAAGACTTCCATTTCTCTTCAATTGGGATACTCTTTCCAAAATAGATTCTACCCTTTTTGTCAATTTGGAAAACTAGTATGTCTATATGTAGACCTCTATGGAGTTGGTCACCTAAATTAAAACTTTGAGATGAATCAAGTACTTCTTATGAAAGAGATCAGTACCTTGAGAAGCTCTCCACTTGTTAGCTGAATTAAAACCTTGGACTATAGAAGGTTTCTCTTTGTTGTAATGCTATCATTATCTTAATACTTCCACTTCTCCTTCCTCATAGCATTAATGTATGGTAAGGGGTCCTAAGAGGTCTTTAAGGGTCATAGGACACATTAATGTGTCCTATGACCCCTTACGACCCCTTTGAACCCCTTACCTTATATTAGTATATGGTAAGGGGTCGTAAGAGGTCATAAGGGGTCATAAGAGGTATCTCTTTTCTCTGGTGGATAATCTAATTCTTTGTTTTTTTTTCACAATCTTCTATCATAATATATCATCCACCCAAATTCACATTACAAGATGTACACAATCCTAATCTATCTATCTACTATTGTAAGATATACAATCATTATCTATCTTCTTTTCATTTCAACATATATCTAAATTTGTCCCTACAAAACTATTATATCTGAAATATTAAATATACTCAACTTATTCATTTTTTTTTGTTTTAATAGTTTAAAAAGCACAGACAATTATACCATAATCTATGAAATATAATGATGCTAATTTACAATTATAATTTTTAATTAATAAAAATTTGAGAGCAGACTAAAATTTAAATTTCAATTAAATTTCAATTTGTCTAATTAGGGGAGGAGCACAATACCCAAGCATGTTCCAATAGTCACACTGCATTTTGCAAATTAAAAGTTCATTAGAAAATCATCTATGAGCCAATAGCCGCCCATTTTTTTGGAAAAAAAAGTTAACAATTAGATCAATTGTTGAAATTTATTGGTACCAATAGTACACCAGAGGCATTTTTGCAAAAGTTGCAGGATTATTAGAACATTGTATAGTTTAAGCTCTATAAATCCGCAAAGTTAGCTATAACAGCTATATGATCAGATATGAAAACCCACTTGCTTCTTATTCTTATTGATTTTAGATTTTAGATAAGGGGATGAAATTATTACAAACTTCATATTTTATTCTTCTATATCTGGACATATACCAGAGTTGCTTAACATGGAAGACCAAAGCAGCGATGGTGTAAAAAAGAAATACATTTATTAGCTTCAAATTTGTGTCTCGAGTTTACGCAGAGATTGGTGTCAAGATATACATTTTGACAACGTGTGAATCAACTGTTGAGGTGAGACTTCCTTTTAAAGTTGTTGGAAGGTATGCATGCTGCAATATCAGAATAGACAAAATAATTGCAGTCAAACTCATATAACTCAATAAGAAAATAGATAAAATATTATAGTCAAACAAATAAAGCCCAATATAACTAGTTAAAATGAACGCCTAAAATATGCTTCTATCTAGATTTGTTAGGTAATATTATGATAAAAAGAAAATTAAAAAAAGAACATAACAAAGGAGATTTGCCAATAGTCTTACAGCCCACAAGTCCCTAGCTTTAACAACAGTTTTGGATGAAAGGCCAATGTCTTTCCATTTGGCTGTGATAGAAGCAGTAGAATTGCTTTTGTTCCACAACGCTACAGTCACTCTTTTGTTGGACAAAGGCCCTGCCCACACCTGCAAATGATTAAATTGACATAGATTAGACATACAAAATCTGAGTTGTATTCAATGACAAAAAGATGCCATTTAATTTCAGAGGCCTACTCTCTGTCAATCCATTAACCCACACAAAAAACTCTCATACCTCAAGGTCTCCTTGCTTGCTCACTTTCTTCCCCTGAACTCCTAATGAATCTGGGGACATACATAAAACTTGTCACAAATGTACTGAAACCAGATTGAAACCCATTTTAAAACTTGTATGCCAAAATATTTAAATTGAACTGAAATGTACAACTAACCTTGATTGACATCAATAACCTCTTTGTTTCCCAGGATCTCTAGAGTTTGCTGACTTGCATTCTTTAAGTCAGTGGTAATGATCAAGGGTGCCTGCAATAGATATGGATATGAACCGTTAACCACAAGATAATATGAAGGTCTTTGTCAAAGTGTCTCATTTCACTAGGCTGGTGCTTGTATGAATGTGAAAGTTGAATATGTCTGTGTGGCTCAGAGATACCAAATTTTGCAACAATTCGTGTGGGTAATGGGTAATGATCCTTAATCAAACTACCAGTTTTCATATTTACTAATGAACCCAGTTCAGCTATTTATGCATTAAGCAGAGGCCTCTATTTGTTACCTTCATTAAGGCCCATATGCTGAATTGTGATCTGTACTCCTCAATTGTCCAACTGGGACCATTCCTTCCGATCTGCAATACATCAGCATCTGGTTTGGATAATACAAGCACAAAACTATTTGATATTAGTATGGATATGACAATAGAAATCGACAGATAATTCATGTCACTGGACTCACTGAGCAATTAATTTACCATTCCATCCAAGTTTAGGACCTGCATAAGCAGCAAGCTCGTTGTTCTGGTCAGCGACTTCGAACAGGCTGCAAGAAACGAAAAAATTATATATTTCTTTTCTGAATTTCATCCTTCTGCAAATAATGTACATGGGTGTTTTAAGTGTATTACTATTTATATGGAACTGGAATTTCACCACTCAACCAGCTGTTGGCAATTTTAGGTCCTTCCTCAATATAATCTGTTAGGTTGTCCCTGTACATCCACATAGAAAGAGTTAGCATCATTTTCAGTTAATAAACTAGTGAGTGTCTTTGATTTTGTCTTAAATATAGAGATTGTTGCTTGAAATGTCTTACCATCCACCAGTGGCAAAGAATATAGGACGCCCTGTCTTTAAGAGAGCTTCACTCATTTTTCGGTTCCTATTTATTTCAATACAAATTGAATAAGTTTTGTTAAATCAAACTGTAAATCTACATTTCAAAAGCCCGTTGATAAAATGAATATGATATAAATGTTATGCACCTCGCAAGAGGTGTGGACTCGGGAATGTAGCAGGTCTTATATGTCAAGTAGTCTACTCCCTTCACATTTATCAAACACTAGTTATTCTCTAGTATTCCCACAATAATAACATTTCTTCATTATACTGCATTCAATCTTCGTCTAAGGGCGTTAGCTTAAGATATCTGCATGTTATTTCGAGGGCAGAGATAAACCAAGCTGAAGTGGAGCTCAATTGGGTCAGCAGACTAAAAGAATTTGTTTAAGAGCGACTTACCCATGAAGCAAATGTGTTAGCATCATGTTCTTCATGTCCAATGGAACCTGTCATCCTTGTGGAACATGTTTGTGATCTGGCAAAAGAAATCAAGTGTTAATTTCAGCACTACGTTATTAGGATTTTAGTAAGCCTAAAGATAGAAGGGTTTCGATTGATTCTGGCATAATATGCTCACCCTGCATCAGCATATATACCGAGTTTGAGTCCCTTAGAATGAACATAGTCTGCCAAAACCTTAATGCCGGAAGGAAATGTTTTCGCTTTAGCAATAAGATTACCCTGCCAATCAATAAGGTTCTCAGTTGCTCCTAAATATCACTTTCATTAGGTAATAATAAAGCCTAATGTTCAAAAATTTACATAAGCCACAAGAGGAAACACATAAACAAGAAAAATTAGGTTGATAGCTCTAGTTAAAAGCATTTATGATTTTATCTAATAAAAAAGAAGAGGAAGACATAACTGATTGGACTACCTGAGCAAACAGGAATTTACATCAGTCAGTGAAACCTAGCTATGGACTATGGAGACAGTTCTGAGTTCACTTCATCGTATCTCAAGATTGCTATAATCTAAAGCATAAAGAATGACTTGATGCTGAGCTTATTTATTGATTTACTTCTTGAAATAGTACATACCTGAGCATCTCGATGTTTTTCGCCCCAACAGTCATCTGTACTTATTGAGAAAACCAATTTAACATTAGAAAAATCATTTATTAAGGACTACTTACCATTAATGGTTTCCAATCTATCAAGAGAAAAAGTATTATATAGCTTACCTATGTTTACATATTCATATCCTAACTTGGACAATCCAGTGGAAATCAGTGCATCCGCTGTATTAAGCACATTTACAATGGACCAATGTTAAAGATTTAGATCAAAGTTTTGCTAGATCAAATTACTGTAACTTCAACAAAGACGAAACCATGCTTCCTACTAACAAGCCTGCTATTTTCTACTAACCTTAAATTTAAGAAGAATGGTATAAACTTGTCAAAGTTTAAAAAATGATCAATCTAGAACTGTTTCTATTATGCAGTCTGGAGCCTTATGTTATAGTTATTACACCATACAAAAATGAGGTAAAATTCTAGTGTCACCTGCTCCGCGAATAGCGTTTTCATTAATGCCCCTGCAATAGTAATATTCACGACCATTCCATCTGAATACAAAAAATTCACAACAATTGCATTAATATATATTTATGGCCATATTCTAATATTTTTTCCATTATATAACAAATCTTTTGACTATTTGCAGAAACACCACCATTCTCCAAACTCCTGCTCATCCCCTGCTGACAAAGATGTAACTTACATCCACTTAATTCCATCATTTAAAGAGACAAAACATTTCATGTCAGTAGTTTAATGCCTTATGTCAGGGTTCTCTCTCAATTAAATAAAATAAAATAAAAACAATAGTTATTGCATCCACATTTGTTTTTTCCCAAGTATAGACAGTGGAGAAATATACCCCATTGGAGGCTTGTGGCCAAGTCCATTGTAGGTTGCATTGGCTTGAAAGCACAAACAAACACCCAATAGTGTTACAAACAAAACTGAGACCATTTTCATGTCTTGCCAATCTCGAAAGCAGATATTAAAATGCAGAGAGGAAGGCATTCATATTTATAAGTTCAATTTGGTATCCCATATATATAGGTTTTGAGCCTCCGCCATAGCCACTTGATGATTTGGGTTTCTCTTTTTATATTAAAATATTAGTGGCAGAGTTGCACTAAAAGTTGTTCTCCTAAGATGCTTTAAAACAATGTTAAATCCATGGTATTGACTACTTTAAATTAGAGATAAGACCGCTTATTTGAAAATATCTAGATTATGCCATGTTTTTCATTTTTTTAAAATCCGTCCATGTTCAGCATATGACGCCGTGAATAGCGAAGTGTGTCACGTGGACGATCGTTTTACATCATCGTATTTTGGGTTGTCTCCTTATTGTCGTTTTGCTTTTACTTTATGTGTTAGACAAAATTTGTACTATTCCCTTACTTGGATATTGAAGAGGATTATGTGATATGACATAATATATAATATATTTCTTTCTTATATTCTATGATAAATTTATATTATATATTATATTTGTATAATATAAATTTTAAAAATATATTAGGATTATATTTATCACAATATTAATATTTTATAATTATAATTATATAATTATATATTATTAATATTTAATTATATTTACATTATATATAAAATATGATGTTATTATTATATTATATTATTAGATTTATTTAAATCTTTCAATAATTATATTTGTAATTATCTTAATTATTATATATTATAATTTAATATATTATATACAATGAATTATATATTTTAAATATAATAGTCTAGGATATAATCACAAATTAGTTAATAAATGAAAAGTATACAAATGCATATGTTAATAAGTTTATTATTTATTATTAGATATTTAAGTATTTGTATTAAATAATAAACAACATATAATGGTTAGATTTTACATGATGGTTAGTATCATAGTTAGAGCTAGTGTTTTAATTAGGGTTCTAGTTCAAGGTTAGGGTTAAGGTGCTAGCAAGAAGTCGAGTCCACTTTTTGGCCAAAAAGTGGAATTGTTTTTCCTATTTTTTTTCAAATTTGTCCTGTTTGAGATGAATATTTGAAGCACGTAGATACTAAATCTTAAAAAAAAAGTTGGTAATAGAAGTTGTATTACTCGAAGTATACTTTCCAAATATGTAATTTATTTTAATACCCAGATCATAAAATTTTATTTTCAATAGGCATTACTATAAACCACATTTTAAAACTCTCTATTTCATGACCATACTATGTCTGTGTCTAGCAAGCAAAATTTGACCTAAATGAAACTATTTATTTGAATCATTTTAGGAAATGGTATGTAGCATTTAAGATTGATGACAATATTTTTTTGTATTTTTTTGTTGAATTTTTTTTTTTATTAATTTTTTATTACGCACAATTGTTGTTTTTAAAATCTCTTGTGTACGGCAAGCATATTTAACCAAAACATATGATATTTTCTTTTTCTTTTTAAAAGTGTGTAGAATTGTCTCTAGTTTGATGCCATATAATTTTTTTGCAAGAACATTTCAAATAAAAAAGTTATTAAAATAACAAAATAGCATGTTATCTAAATAGTTTGTAGACATGTTTCAATAGAAATTCAATGAAAAAACAAAAATTACTCAAATTTACAAAAAAATTACATATTTAAAATCTTCATAGTTTGATCTATAATGGGTTTTTATTTTGTCAAAATATTCATGTGAAAACGTATTTGGATATGTCTAAAGTCCTTATTTTGTATGGACACTAACAGAGCCTTCAAGTTGCAGGTCAAACCAGGTCCAAGGCTATGATTCGACTACCCAAGCCTCTTTCCAAACCAAAATCCAATAGTAAAAGCGGACTTCAAATTCATTTTTTTAAGAAACGGGGTCTCATTTAGTAAACATGACCCTGTTTACCTTTTTTTAAAATCATAACGTATAAATGACTCGATGGAAGGTTTTCTTTAAAAATTAATATTTTTTTCAAACCGAGATCCCATTTTGTTTTTTGAAACGGGATCACATTTTGAAACGGGGGCCCATTTCTAAAATTTTAGGCTCGAGATCTTGAAGCTAAATGAAACCTCGTTCATTCTTAAGTAGGATCCTATTTCGTTGAGTGTGATTTCGCAAATTTGGCTATATGAAAGTTCCACCATAAGTGGACTCAACTTCTTGCACGTACTCATTAGGATTATGTTTTAAGGTTTAGGATTAGGATTATAGTTAGGATCATGGTTAGGGTTAAGGTTTGCACCATCGTTATTGTTCTCATTATGATTAGATTTAGGGTTTAGGATTACAATTATGGTTAGGTTTAAGGTTTATATCATTGTTTTAACTATGGTTAGGGTTAGAGTTTTGAATAGGGATAATATTTAGGATTAGGGTTAGGATACGAGTTTAGGTTTACATCATGGTTAGGGTTAGGATTGGGTTAGAGTTTGGGTTATGATCTTGTTTAGGATTAGGGTTTGATGTTTGGGTTGAGGTTAGAGTTACGGTTGTGAATAGGGTTTAGGTTTACAATTATGGTTAGGGTGAGGGGTTACATCATGGTTAGTATTACAATTATGGTTAGGAATTTGATTAGGTTAGGGTTAGGGTTAGAATTGAGGTTAGATTTATGAATATGGTTAGTTTGTTGGTAAAGTTTAAGTTTTTTTATGGTTAGGGTTAGGATAATGGTTTAGGTTTATGTCATCATTAGGGTTAGGGTTGTGTTTACAGTTTGGGTTATGATCTTGCTTATGATTAGGATTAGGGTTTACAATTATAATTACGATTAGGTGTAAGGTTTATATAATGGTTCTAGTTGTATTTAGGACTAGGGTTTTGATTAGAGTTAAATTTTAAGGTTAGGGCTTGGATAAGAGTTTATGTTTACACCATGGTTACAGTTACGATTGGGTTTAGAGTTTATGATATTGTTTAGGATTAGACTGTAATGTTTGGGTTAGGGTTACAATTAGGGTTGGGGTTAGGATTGTGAATAGGGTTTAAAATTACAATTAGCGCTAGGGTAAGGGATTATATCATGGTTAGTAATATGGTTAGGGTTAGGATTAGGACTAGGATTAGGGTTAAGGTTAGAATTAAGGTTAGATTTACAAATATGGTTGATTTCATGGTTAAAATTAGGGATTTTTTTATAGTTAGGGCTATGATACTAGTTTAGGTTTATGTCATGATTAAGATGAGGGTTGTGTTTACATTTTGGGTTATATTCTTGTTTATGATTATGATTATGGTTAGCATTACAGTTTACTATTTATGATAAGATTTAATGTTAAGGCTTATGTTAATGGAGCATGATTATCTTCCTAATTCAGATGTTTTAGAAATATATAGTAAAAGTACAAACCTGTGTCACACTTTTATAAAGGAAAAGGATGACAACATTCAAATTTGTAAACTTTAACAACATAAAAGTGGCATTTGTGTTTAGAATTTGAAGATGATGTAAACTAATGAAAT
>MU227244.1:12990903-13004252 GCA_018584345.1 Thuja plicata | reverse complement strand
CTACCTATAGTTGTACCACCTGTGGTGGTACTATGTGTCCCCGGCCTGCCATCCCGATTAGATCCGTGAACCTAGTGAATGGATGTGTGACAAAATGTTCTCGATACTCTGTGGTCACGCCGCCATCTGCTACATCCCTTGATAGTCCCACTGAACTGGGGCCAAGGCTCGAATATCAATCATGGTACATCCCTGGTCTAGCTTCGTCAGCCAGCCCCTCCTCGCCTCATCTGTGAATCATGCATATGTCATGTACTCCTGAGATATGTCCTGTGGATGGCTAAACTATCGCCATACCTACTTCTGCGGGAATCTCTCTATAACTGTGATAGTGTGACCAATCATTGCCCGTGAACAAAACATATAGTTGAGCTGCTCTGCAACATCATCCCATACCTCTATGAGTCTCCATGGTCTCTAGACTACCGTTGCTAGGTCATCCAGCTGAGCCTTCCACTGATCTATCTTACCCAGCGCTGGCTGAGTAATCATCCCCCTGTATCTGCATATATATGGCTCTAGCGGCTGTCTCATGTCCTCGCATATCGGCCGAGTCACGGGAAGATGCTCCCATGCCCATACCTATAATACAAATACTCCTGCCACCATACTCTTCGCCTCCCGGTAGACAATCTCATGCATCTCATGATACATGTAGGCCAACATGCACTGGCCCCATCCATAAAGTCTCAGCCGTGCTAGCATCTGTTGTAGCATCCTGCCCAGCCACACTCTAGATCATGTTGTCCATCATTAGGCATCAGATAACAACCTAAGAAGTAGGTTAAAACCACTGGTAACCTGTGTTTGGGTCCTTACTCACTAATAAGATCCTCACATGGGATATCTCTCCCTATGACGAGGTCATCTTATAAAATATCTCTTAGGGCCAGTGTCCCTACCCTGGGCTACACCTCATACTCTACCCTGGCTCCATGGAATGGGATCCTTAATATCTAGTAGATGTCCTCAGGGGTCATGGTCATCTCACCCTGTGGCAAATAAAAGGTGTTCATTTCTGAATGGAAATGCTTAACAAGTGCTCCTAATAAACTGTGATTTACCCAAATCTCAAGTACATCACATAGAGTGGTCAGGCCCAAAGTACCCAGATGTGTTGTCTCTGCATCATATAACTATGATACTAATCTACTGATAGCTAGGTGATGTGATCAGAAGGCAATATCTGGAAAGTTGACCTGCAAGACATGCAAACAACAGTACACGATCAATAATCTGAGGTAATCAAAGCATAGTGAGACAATTAAGCATTTAAGACATCCTACAGACAGTAACAACGCTGACGCAAATGCTATTGGACACAGCAGAGACTGATTTCATGTTCTAATTATTCACTTTTTCCCATGCGAAGAAGCAGATTTTCATGCGATAAAGTACTCTTTCGTGCGAAGAATTTTTTCAGGTCGCGCGATACTTGCTATTCGCGTGAACTTTTATGACTTGTCGTGTGAGAAAACACCCTATGGAAGGGTTTCTCATGCGAACATGGGTACTCTCCCGTGTGATCTTTCCCACTGCATGGCGTGAAAAGGAGTTTTGTCGCGTGATATTTCCCTACGGGCCACGCGAAGAAACTACTTCTTCACACAAAATCCCGCAGGCCATTTCCTAAAAATGTAGAAAATAATAAAAAAAATTGACCAAAATTGATGAAATTTGAAATGCAGAGGTTTATCGACTACTTACTGGAGGTCTCTATGTTGTGGGCCGACTGTGCCTCCTAGATCGCTCGAATCGATGCGTGTTGTAGGGGACCACCATTTTTGCTGAGAGCTCAATTTGCAAAAGTCAAAAGGTTGAAATGATTTGAAAATGACCTTTTCATCCTTATATAAGTTTTGACCTAATTTTTCAAAGTGCTCCGTTTTGCGCAAAAACTTCACCATTGCCTAATTTGACTGCTCTGAATCCATTTTCGTGATCGAAATCAAAATCTGACACTTCTATACACCTCAAAATTGCATTTTAAATTTTTTTGGGACCGACGCAATCGGACACTTGTGCAGTCAACTTTTTGACGTCGCTTTCTTGTCAAAATCTTATCTTATCATCATTTTCTCAAATCTCTGACTTTTTTTTTCAAAAATTCAACTCTACCCCTAGTCAAACTTGGTTAACTAGACCTCAAAATCGCTCGAAATTGATTCTGAATCTTCTGAATTATTCCATAATCTATTCTGAGCTCTTCTTCATCTCTGATTCAATATCTATCTGCAATTTTTCGCTCTCCATCATCATTATGACGTGTCATCTTTCCATTTTTCTCTCGAGGGGGCAGGATGATTACATCATTGAATCTATTCCAATCAATCTAATCTGATTTTTTTTAAAATTCCTCATTGCTAGGGGCATCTCATCACTTAGGGCATGTTCAGTTTTTCATACTTCATAGTAAAAAATGGATACTCCACAATCAATAGGGGTATCTCTGTTCCCTACATCTCATCATCTTTTAAAGTATCTGAGTAATCTAACTCAGATTCTTGAGGATCAAGCTTCGTTCTGGAGATGATTCTCAAAAAATTATCTTTTGGGAATCGGGGCATTCTAACCCTGACTCCTAAATCAAGCTCCATTCTGGAGATGATTCTAAAACTCTATTTACTGTCTTTTGATACAGGTATCGGGGCAATCTAACCCTGACTCCTGAAGGTTAAGCCTCGTTCTTGGGATAGCCTTGTGAAAGATGGAAATCTAACCTAGATATTGGGGGGACTAAGCTTCATTCTGGAGATATTCCTAAAATCACTAATGATTATCTTGTTGGACAGGTATCGGGGCAATATAACCCTGACTACTAAAGGTTGAGCCTCATTCTTGGGACAACCTTGTGAAAGATATCAAATCTATTAGGTATCGGGGCATTCTAACCCAGATCCCTGAGGATCAAGCTTCATTCTGGAGATGATTCTTGAAATCTTCATCTATTAGGTATTAGGGCATTCTAACTCGGATCCCTGAGGATCAAGCTTCATTCTAGAGATGACCCTCGAAAACTCTACTTGACCGGCATCTCGACAACCTAACCTAGACTTTAGAGAGTCAAGCTCTGTCCTGGAGATGGCTCTGAAATATTTATCAATTGATCTCTGCATTATCAATTTTTTGAAATCTATTCTTCTGTACTTCAGGCATCAGACTATTCTTTGAGTCGATGCATCGCTTGCACATCAATTCAAAGAGGGGCAAAATGTAACACTCCAAAATTGGCATCTTGCAACACTAACCAATTTTGTTGCATTTCTCATTCTTCTGAATCATCAAAGTCCTATTGTACTAGGCAATTCTGAGTTTTAACTTACTCTACTCAACCTAAGTGTCAAATGTAGAAAATCTTAAATCTACATTAATCATACATTATATTTAATTCTTAAATATCTATTGGCTAAACAAACCTTATGATTGAATTAATTTAATTAATAAAGTCCTAGCACTTTAATTAAATTAAATTCACCCCTTTTAGCTAAAACACATAAAAAGGAATTAAATTATATTTAATTATTAAATAAATATCCTCATTTCAACAATTGAATTTAAATATTCAGATAATTGAGAAAAACCTATTTATGATTTCATATTTATTTAATTAATTTGATATTCTCTCAAAAATCTTTCTTCTATTCAGAAATAGAATCTTTGAATTAATTGTGCTTTAAAGAGAAAGAAAACAGTTAAATCAAAAGAGAAAAGGATTAAATCAAAGAAAGAAAGTAGTTAAAACGAAGGGAAAACAATTTATTGTTTTCTTTTGAAGAAAGCTTGCTAATTTAAACTGGCTTTTCTATCTATTTTATTTCAAAAAGGAAAGTTTCTATTCTAAACAACCTCTGAGTCTATAAAAGAACTCTCATTCCTCATTCAAAACCCCACTTACTTTCATGCATTGTTAGAATACTGAATTATTGTCACATTCTTAGTTCATAATCTCATATAGAATAATCTCATTTGCAATAGAATAATTTCAATTTCTAGAATAATTGCATTGAAATCATGTCTTAGATTAATCTTGCATCTTTCAATTCTTAGAATAATCTTGCATTGCATTGCATTCATAGAGAAAAATCCTTCATTCCTAGATTGGTCTATGGTTGTGAGACTCTCATTCTGAGAGCTATTTCAAAAACCCCGTCTAGATAGAAGGCAACAGGTCGAGTCATGCAAATAGGCAAGATGAATAATCTCATATTCAGTCTTGTGTGTATCTAGTGAAGAAGGACTATGTTGAAGTGTATGGTTGATTAACAAGGCCAAATCTACCACATACAGATCTTTGATTCCTATCCATCTTGGCTTATCGTTCCCATTGTGTTGTATTCGTTGCAAGGATTGGACTGATCTCCATGAGGTTTCTCCATCCTTGACCGCAACACAATTTTCTCCTGCATTACACACCCCAGGTTGGAGAAATGTTCCCTGAGTGGGAACTCATGAACATTTAGGCCAATTTGGATTCAGAATTCCAAACTGAGCCAAGTCCCTCGCTTTCAACCAAGATGTCTCTTTGATGGTTTTCCCTTTCCAATGAACCATGTATTCCATGTATTCATTTCCACGTATCTCCATGGAAACCCTAGAATCTATTATTGGGTGTGTGTACCAAGTTGTGGACCAAAAAAGTGGACACACCTTTAAAAAAATTTCAAATTTTCAATAACCTAATTAGGTTATTGAAAATTTGAAATCGTTCTGGGCTTGGTAAACCAAGCCTAGAAAATATTATAAAAGCTTGTGTGCGCCTCAAAACCTGATTGGGTTATGAGACTCGTTGAGTTTCTAATAACCCAATCAGGTTATTATGAGATATTTCTCATTGCCCGATCGGGTTATGAGAAATATATGAAAAATAGAACAGCCCGTGGCTTAGGCCATTTCTAACGCCTAAACTGTGAAGCAGAAGTGTGGAGGAGGGTAAACAATAGCAAAACCCGATCATGCTTTGAAGAAAACATGATTTAATTGAGATTTTCAACCAATGACACCCCGTATCAAAGGAGGATTGAGAGAGAAAGGAGGGATTGAGAGAGAGAGAGAGGTCTCTCTCTCTCTCTCTCTCTCAAGTTATGGAGGATAAAATGAATAGTTTTTACTTCTTCAAAACCCGATCAGGTTTGAAGTACTTTTTTCTTTTCAGAACCCGATCAGGTTATTTGAAATCTAGAAACCCAATCGGGTTATGGCTCGGGAAGAGGCTTGAAAAATGACCCAAAGGCTTGGAGGCTCATTTTTCCTCCATTTTTGTTCTTTTAGATGTTTTTTCATCTTGTAAGATGATTTCTTCACTTTATCTTCATCAGGTTTACAATTTGTCAACTGGGTAGCTTTATAATTTTTGCCATAATCTCATATGTCTTCTTAGCTTTCTAACCATATAAATTTTTCTATTTTTGGACAACATTAGCATAGTAAACTTTAATTTTCTTTACCAGTGTCTTGATCGTACTCACAGACATATGTCTACCATTTTTTTAATAACTTTTGAAATACTTAATCAAATTACAAATAAATTACATATTATTTTTCTACACATGATTCTATACAGTTTTAAAAAAAATTTATTTTCAATTATTTTGATGCAAGTTATGCCCAGTGCACGAACAGGTACCAAATTTTTCAGGATGTGATCATTTCAAAAAATCATAGAAAAAAAAATACTCATCAGAAAATTATAAAAAAATACACAGCTTATAGATCTCACTCTTACCTATCATCCTACCAAAGGGATTTAAAAAATACTGAATTTAACTATACCTTTTGTACCTCACATGGAAACAGCTATGTTATGTTTTTCCAAAAAAATTAGGAACATGTTTTCATGCGCGCAAGGTTTAACCATCTTAATCTTATCGAGCTTTAAAAAAATTAGTGTTCTAGAAACTAGATTCAGAGTACTAAAATTTTTTATTTTTTACACATCTTCTTATTTTGAGTGCATGACCCTCAAACTCTTGTTCCAAGTTCAAGTTTACCCGATTTCAGAAAAAATGTGTCCACTTATACCCCCTTTTTGGTCCACAACTTGGTGCACACACCCTATTTCATCCACCTCTTCATATTGTTTCTCAGGTATTTGATCTACCCATGATGTTCCATTTGTTATATCTGGAATCATATGTGTTTGAACATTGATCTCTCCCTCATAATACTTATACAAATCATTGATGTTAAAGATAGGAGAGATATCAATGTTCTCTAGAAGCTCAACTTCGTAGGCGTTGGTTGAAAACTTCCTCAAGATTTGGCAAGGACCTATCTTCTTCCATTTTAACTTATTATAAGTTTCTTGTGGAAATATTTCCTTCCTCAAATGAACCCCAACTAACTCTCCAACTTGAAATTTGTGCTCCCTTTTATGCAAGTCAACATTGTTAGGATTAGAAGATGGAAATCTAACAATTACATACAAATATAACCAATAATGTCAAGGAATAAAGCACACATAAGTAGAACAAGACAAAAATTTAATGTGGTTCACCCAATCTTGGGCTACATCCACCAAATAGATAGTCCAATATTATCCAGTAAGTACAATTGATTACAACCAATGGTTCCTTGTAGCTCAATATCACCACCAATGCTACAATACTTCTTCACTCTAAACATTCATAACCCTATTAGTATTTTTCTTATAGAAAAACCCTAACCGTAAAATATGCTTGACATGTCAACCTAGGGAAATGCTTGACACGTCAACCTAGGGAAATGCTTGACATGTCAACCCAGGGAAATGGTTGACGAGTCAACCAAAAAAATGCTTGACGATTTAACTAATGGGCCAAAATAATGGTCATGTTTATCTATGTTTTTGTTGCTCTATTTCAAAAAATCTTATAAGTTTTAGAATGTTTTAAGACTCTTTTTCTTATAATAGATCTAAGACTTTGAGTAGGTATTGATAAATATTTGATTGGTATATAGTAATCGACTTATGTCTGTTGTTAGAAGGATACTTGATGTTTTGAACCTGAGCTATCTTTATATTATTCCTTTTTGAATGATTGAAGCGTAGTGGGTTTCTGCAACCAAGTAGTTTATCTTCCTGCAAGCCCTATGATGTATGCATATATATGAGATCTGAGATTTAATGAATGAATACAATGTGGAAATGAATGCATCTTCATATTTTGTGCTCCTAACCTCTTGTCACAAGAATGGGTCAAAAGGAAGGAATGGTCAAACAGGAATTTAGTGGATCTTGCCAAGTTATTGGATCGAGTCATCTAGCATGGAGAGAAAAGAAGGACAACATTAAAGACCTAGCTAATTTGCCCCAGTTCTTGATGAATCAGTTATAGATGTTTTACTATTCAGCAAATCCAGGAAGTGGTTATCTTATATTCTCTCCCACAGATAAAGATGAAGACTGTAAAATTTTAGGTTAACTCATCAAGCATTTTTTGGGTTGACTCGTCAACCATTTCCCTAGGTTGACCCGTCAAGCATGTTTTAGGGTTAGGGTGTTTCTATAAAAAAATGGTATTAGGGTTATGGCTTGTTAGAGTGAAGATGTATTGTAGCAATTGCAATACTATTGAGTTGTAAGGGATCTCTGGTTTTAATATGTTTAAATTACTGGATAATAATATTCCACTCTATGTTTGGTGGACATAGCCCAGGATTGGGTGAACCACATTAAATATGTGTCTTTGTGTTCTACTTATCTGTGCTTTATTCCTTTTCATTATTGGTTATATTTGTTTGTAACTGTTAGATTTATGTCTTCTATTACTAACACTCCTAATCCAAATAATCAATCTCAACAACAAGTCTATTCATCAGACCTAAATCATGGCCATGTTTGTCTATGTTTTTGTTGCCTTGTTTCAAAGATTCTTATAATTTTTAGAAAGTTTTATGACTCTTTTTCTTATAATAGATCTAAGACTTTGAGAAGGTATTGATAAAAATTCAATGGTTATATAGCCGTGGACTTATGTTTGTTGTTAGAAGGATACTTGATGTTTTGAACCTTAGCTATCTTTATATTATTCCATTTTGAATGATTGAAGCGTAGTGGGTTCCTCCAGCCAAGTAGTTTATCTTCCTGGAAGCCATGTGATGTATGCATATATATGAGAGATGAGATTTAATGAATGAATGCAATGTGGAAATGAGTGCACATTTGTATATTTTGTGCTCCTAACCTCTTGTTGCGGGAACATGTCAAAAAGAAAGAACACTCGAACATAAATTCAATGGATCTCTCCGAGTTCTTGGACCGAGTCATCTAGCATGGAGAGAAAAGAAGGACAACATTAAAGACCCAGCTGAGTCCCCCCACTTGATGAATTAGTTATAGATTTTTTACTGTTCAAAAAATCCAGGAAGTGGTTGTCCTATATTCTCTCCCACGGATAAAGATGAAGATTGTTTCTTTCCTATTGAAGAAGTTTCTCATTTCTATTTTAAATGTAATAACTGCATCCACTTATTATGTTGGAAGTGGTCAGTAAGTTAAGTTAGTTAGTTGCAAAGTTCTAATATAAATAAGTTGTTGAAGTACCCTGCAGGGGAGGGCTAGTAAGGAGGAAATCAATCAGAACTTGGTTGATATTCATGTAATACTTTCTGCAATATAGTTTCTAGTTTTTCAAGTCATTACATGTGTACACAAGATTATTTATATGAATAAAATAAATTATTGTACCAAGTACATAGTATATTAGAGAAATTGGACCCACTCACCCATGGGGGCCCACTTGGTGAGTGATCCCTTGTGTTTAAACTATTTTTCTTTCGTAGTTTTTGTTCAGTTCTTTGTCTGTTCTACAGCCACACAAAAGAAGTTCCTATGTTTTTTCCTCCAGCCAAATCAAGCAGAGTAGTTCCTTCTTGTAGAAATAAACTCATTCAATTTTCCTTATGATTGGTCATTCTTTGATAGCTAATATTTGGATAGGTTTACTTCCAAAGTACTTACTTTGGACTATATCTTGCATTTCCAAGCAATTGCAGCATGGTTCCAATGGAGTCTCAGTGCATATATTTTGTAGAACCATTTCAAACATACGCCCCTCGATTGATATATTAAATGAACCTGACCATGGGATAGATAACTGCTCAGTATGGATATCTAATCTATGAGTATGGGAGTTGTGCCTAGTTATTAACCCAATTGGAAAGGCAGACATTAACCAAGAAAAATTATAGGGTCGTTACCCTAAACCCAATGAATTGTAGAAAAGTGTACAATACTTTCCTAATCAGTCACCACAAACCAACAAACATAATCTTTGTACTATGCAATACTCTTTTCCAACTTTTGTTTTACCTCTTTATGTAAGTCTCTGATGTACTCTACAAAATCTTGTACCATAACACTTGTCTATACTAAATATGCATTATCCCTAAGTTCATCTACACCCCTTGGGTTGTAAATGTACACTATATTAAATGGACTCTTACCCACACTCTTTTTAACCAATTTATTGTACACAAATTCTTCCTAAGGAAACATCAAGTCCCACTGATTTAGTTTATCACCAATCAAACATCTCAACAAATTTCTCAACTCAGATTAATAACTTCAATTTTTTGATGGTATGCTAAATTGAAACCCAACTACGTGCCTAACTTCTTCCACAATGTATGCCAAAAATTCCCAACAAACTTTGTATCACAATTTGGGTTATGCTTTTAGGAAATCCATGTAACTTGACTACTTCGAAAAAAAAATTTGCAATGTGGAAAGCATCAATGGTCTTTTGATAGGGAATAAAATTAGTCATTTTAGAAAATTTATCAACAACAACAAAAACTAAATCATTCCCTTGTTGAGAATGAGACAACCCAAAAATAATATCCATGCTAATGTGTTCCCATTGTCTCTCTAGTATCAGCAATGACATGTAAAATATTGTATCATGCTTCATACCCTTTACATGCTGACATCTTTTGCATCCTTGTTCCATCTTCTTGACTTCAATATTCATCCTTGGCCAATAATAACTCTCATTCAGTAGAGATATTGTGTTATCAATTCCAAAATGTCCACCCAATCCACCACTATGTTTTTCCCTTATTAAATTCTCCCTCATGGAGCCTCAAGATATGCACAACTCTTTCTTTTGAATAGAAAATTATCTTAAATGAAATACTCCAACCATGGAGTTAAATCCACTCCTATCAAATTTTTGCATACCACGCTTCCTTAAAATATAGATCTTGTTCATACATCTCACCCAAATAATCAAACCCAACAACATTCTCTTTCATCTCATTCAACAACATACTCCTTCTATTTAGTGCATCATCAACTCTATTGGATTTACCATTCGTATGTTTCAAAATAAAAGAATAAATTTTCAATAATTTTATCCACTTCATATGCTTACGATTTAGCTTACCTTGGATATTTATAAATTGCAAGGCAGGATTGCCTATATACAACACAAATTAATTTTAGCATGTCTTCATTTCTTGAGTGCTTCTATGAATGCATAAAATTTATAATCATACATCGAATACCTCCTCTTTTCCTCATTCAAGTTTTTTTTTCTGAAGTATGCTATGGGTCTACCTTCTTGAATGAGAACTCCTCCTATTGGTGTTACACTTGCATCACAATCGGCCTAGGAAACATTTCTAGATTTTGGTAGCGCTAACACTGGTTGCTCCATCACTTTACTCTTTAGCAACTAAAATCTCTTCTCTACTGAAACTATCCATTCAAATTCTTTTCTTACTCCCTTCATATTTTTTTCTACTGCAGCACATATCCCACTAAAATTTCTTATGAACTTCCTATATAATCTCGCCAACCCATGAAAATTGTAGACTTTAAACATACTCTTCATTAAGGGCCACTCAACAATAGTTTTTGAACCTTTTATGGGTCCATTTTCAACCCTTCCTTTGAAACTAAAAATCCCAAATAAAATAACTCCTTAATGAAAGTACACTTTTTTCAATTCACCATTAGTTTTTCTTCTTTTAAATTTTTCAATATATTCATAACATGTCCTAAATATTCTTCCTTTATTTTACTAAAAATCAAAACATCATCAAGATATACAATAAAAACTTATCAGGTTAGGGCTTTATCACTTGGTTCATAAATCTCATGAATGTATTGGGTGCATTGGTCAATCCAAATGGCATGACTGGCCACTCACATAATTCATCCTTTATATTGAACATTGTGTTCCACTCATCCCCTTCAAAGATTCAAATTTGACGGTACCCACTATTCAATTCAATAATCTTCGTGAAGCACCTTGCTCCACTCAAACAATCTATTAAATTATCCATCCTAGGTAATGGAAACCTATACTTGATGGTGATCTTATTAATTGCCTTGGAATCAGTACACATTCTCCACTCACCTCTCTTCTTAGGTGTCAATATTGTAGGTACTACACATGGCCTAAGACTTTCTCTAATCAACCCCTTGTCCAACAACTCCTGGACTTGTCTATTTATCTCCTTATTCTCATGAGGTGTCATCCTATACAATGCCTTATTTGTAAAACTTGCACGTAGAATCAAATCCATACAATGACTACTTTATCTTATTGTTGGTAGTCTATCTGGCAATTATTTCAACATACTCATCAATCAACCCTTTGATTTCTAAGGGAATCTTCTCCTCCTTATATGTGTTCATGTTTTGTGTTGGATGAGAAGAAAAGGCATCACAAACTCCAGCCCTTTGCAGATCCTTCAAAAATTTCTCCCATGAGAGAAAACACACTCTAAATGCCCCTCTACATCTTCTTCATTATCCTTCATTGGATTCAAAACAAATTATTGACCATCCTTATTGATTGTGTTAGTGTTATTCTTTCCATCATGAACAACTTATCTATCATACTTCCATGGTCTCCCTAGCAAGATGTGTCATGCTTCCATTGGCATCATGTCACGTAATATCTCATCCTTGTAATTTAAATTTTGAAATTTAACTAGGCATAGTTCACTTACCATCAAATGATGCTTCTTTTGCAACCACAAAAACTTGTATGGGTTTGGGTGTTTCATCCTTTTCAACTTTAATTTTATCACCATTTCATCAAAAACCAAGTTGTCTAAGTTGGCACTATCCAAAATCACTTTACAACATTTACCACCAAACATGCATCTAGTTCTCAATAAATTCCTTCTGTGAACCGGTTCAAGCTCCACATTCTCTAGTTTTAACAAAATCTTCTTCAAGATTAAGGATTATCCATTCTCTAGATCCTCTCCATGTTTTGAAGATTCCACACCTTCATCCTTAGCTTGGGTCACATGAACTTTGGCTTCTTTTTCTTTTCCCTTGACTTGAATCTACGAACACTCAAAGATCTATGTCCAATCTTCCCACATTGGTAGCATATGCCAGTGAAACCTCTACCTCTGCCTCTTCTAAAATTACCTCTTCCTTGAAAATATTCTCCTCTTCTACAAAAATTTTCTCTACCTCACGCTTCATGAGAGGTTCTAGCTTTATTTTATTTGGTATAATTTTGACTTCCACCACTACTTTGTCCTCTACCATGTGCATTTCTTCTTCTACCCCTATTATTTCTTTTTCTGCTTCCTATTCAACTTCTCTTTAGCCTTTAGATAACATTGATATCCCTCTTATATGTTCTAGAATTTAAGAAAACCAAAATCATCTTGAATAGACATACATACATTGTTAAAATACCTAGACACTTGTTTTATTTAATCTTCAACATGGACTACTCATATACTCAATACATAGAATCCTTATGTGTATTCTTTAACACTTTTTTCTCTTTATTTTAAATTTTGCAACTTCCTTAATAGACTTACATGGTATTCTGCAGGCAAAAAATTTGCTTTCAATTTGTTCACTGTCCTATCTCACGACATTATTTTCTCCTTACCTCTTCATTGTCTATCAGTCTGTAAATGATCCCACCATGAGGATGCATACCCTTTCAATTTTATACATGCATATTTCACATTTCTATCTTCCTCTGTTCATTCAAAATCAAAGTACTTCTCCATTTCAGAGATCCAATCCAGTAATTCATCTAAATTTAGGTTATCATTATAATTTAGAGGGTCAAAATGGGGTTTAGCATTGACTCTAGTTATGGCTTGAATGAAACTTCATTATCCTTGATCAATCTGAATCTTAGCATCTCCTTCTGGCACCTCAACCTCTTCTTCATATTCACTAACATCCTCAACATGAACACCTCTACATTGTGCCATCTCAATGGATTCAAGTCTAGCTACCATTTCTCTCAACATTGTTAGTAATAACTGAGAGGGGGGGTGAATCAGTGGCCTTAATTATTTATCCAATTTCAAACTTTAATCCACCAATCAGTACTTCTCAAATTATTAAGTCCCTACAAGATGTATGCCTTTGAAAT